>JAUZST010003015.1:0-17515 GCA_034779995.1 Parotocinclus haroldoi
TATAGTGTTCTTAGTCTGACTGTATGAATGAGAAGATGCAAAATCGACTGTTTCTATAGTGAAAATGCATAACTTTCGTTGCCGCGGTCACAGATGCGAAGTTTATGGTGAATGTAAGCAATTTTACATTTGTTTTAGACATAAGCAATTGGACTATAACACTAAAAGGCTGGGAACAAAACTTGTGTTACGTTGTGTTTTCATTCCCAATTATTTGCACTTGCTGACGATGTCTTCTCAACACAAGGGCCAATATTAGTATTGTGCCGTTTTTATGAGTTTAATATTAAGGGCACTTAATATATAGCATGGTGAGCACCCTGAGCAATCTGTGACTAGGCTGTCTCTTACTCAACATGGGCACTGTACCATGTGATGTAGTCCTGCCTATAAAGTCCTCCCTAAACAGCATTAAACAATTCTGTGACTTGCACAACTATCCATTTGGACCGGATAGATCCTAGATCCTAGGCTAGATCCTTGGTCTGGATAGTATTATTTGCTCCATGAGCAGTGAACACCAAAAACCTTTTATATGGTGTGCCCCTCTTTGGACAGTAGGTACAATACACTGCTTACCAGGGGAACCCAATAAGCCTGACCATAACAAATTGTTCCTTTTTACACTTGCTAAGGTTTCTATTCCTACACATTTCTAGAGTAAAGGAGAGAATCTGTTATTTGTTATCCAGTCTGTGTAGGGTTTAATATTGTTTGCTAATAAGTGCATATATTTCAAAATGTTATAGATAAATATCCCATATAAACAATTTTGTGGTCCTTTATCTAGAACTGAGTTTTAGGCCTAAGCACATAAATAACAAGAGCACAAACAAGACATCTTATGTATGTAATGAGTGACAAACCATACACTATTAACTATAAAAAAGTAAGTTTGGCAATCATGTCTTCCATATTGAATGTTTGTTCATTCATGAGGACAGGGTGACCAAATTCTAGAAAGTACTTGGCCAAATGGAAAGAATTTTAGAATTTAATTGATACCGTATTACATAAGGGCCAATATTAATATTGTGCAGTTTTTATTAGTTTAATACTAAGGGCGCTGAGGTCCAGTTTTCATAAGTGTCTAAAATAGCTGCTTTCTTTAGTTACTTTTCATTTCAGGGATGGATCAGAGATTTCATAAGCATGCCCTGGATGTGACCGAAGTTATGAATGCATGATGATGAATTGAAACATTATAAATCATTTTTGAAAATGGATATAATACACTTTATATTACAATTTTGTTAGTTTATATTTATTCTCTATTAAGCACAATGTCACTTTTGTCGTGTATGTTTTGGATTGTTAATTGTTGATGCTGGATATAGATCAACTCCATGCTGGCTATATAGTCAGTAGTCAATAGTAAAGTAGCAAGGGATAATGTCCTTTCATATCCTTTTTATTGACCTCTCTGTCATTCTGAGATTATTTTTACTATTAAACAAATTTATAGATATTTTACTTACTTTGAGTGGTCTTAATTTATTTCTCTGCATTTAGAGTGAGATAATTTTACTCAAAATAAATCATTTTAAAATACAGTTTAATATAATTAAACAGTTAAGCCAATTATAACACTGGCACATTAGCTCAATGTTTAATCAATTAATGAATGCTTACAGTTAGTCCAGCATATGTGTAGTCTGTAGTATATCAGTTATCTATAGTTATCTGTAAGCTGTATTTTCTGACACTGCTAACTTACTGATGAAGGAAAAGTAGTCAATAGTTAATTAGCATTATCAAAAACATACACATTCAGTCAAAAAACCTACTTATTACAATGGAGCACTGTCTTAAAAAAGCTTTATAATTTTATATAATCTTCTATTACCTAAGATCAATCCCAAATTGAGAAAGCCTAGGGTAACAGTGGAAATGAAAAATATCCCCAACCATTATATAGAAGGAACCTTGGGAGGACCAAGACAAGGACAGGGGTTAGCATGGTTAGCACCCTGGGCAATCTGTGACTAGGCAGCCCCTTACTCAACATGGGGCACTGTACTGTGTTATGTAAGTCCTCCCTAAACAGCATTAAGTATTTCTGTGACTTGCACATCTCCCCTCTATCCATTTGAACCAGATAAGTCCCAGATACTAGGCTAGATCCTTGGTCTGGATAGTATTATTTGCTCCATGAGCAGTGAACACCAAAACCTTTTGTATGGTTGCCCCTCCTCGGACAGTAGGTATAATCCACTGCTTACCAGCAGCACCCATTAAGCCTTTTTGTCAGATGCTCTGACCCATTGTCTGACCATAACAAATGGTTCCTTTTTTAACTTGCTGAGGATTCTTTTCCTAAACATTTCTAGAGTAAAACCTAATTTATTTCAGAATGAAGACCGGCTAGTCATTTACTGTGTAATATATGCTAGAGCTTAACAGTGCCACTGTAAGGAGAGAATCTGTGTTATTTGGTTTAATATTTTGGCTAATAATATATATTACAATATGTTATAGCTAAATATCCCATTTAAAAATCTAAATGCACAGTAGTTTAGCATTAAAATGTTTTTCCTGACCAATTTATGGAGGTCACTGACTCACACGTTCTACTAAAGCAGACATATGGAGAAAAAAGGAAAGAAAAACACTACAGCTCCTGAACCTCAAGAGTTTCTATTCCCAGGGCTCAGATCACAGCATCCATAAGGCATCCCACCATTTGAGTTGTGAGACCAGTCACCATCTGTTTCACTCATCTTCCGTCTAAACATACCTACAGAAGATGCCTGCACCGTTGGTGGAATCTGTACCATCTGTACAAACTTTGTACTGGAACCACACTGCTTACATAAAGTATTGTGCAAAAGTATGAGGCATAATAAGACATAATGTCTTTAAATTTACATTCCTCTTATTGTGCCCTACAATGGATTGGCGGCCCATCTAGGGCCCTAGCGCCCGGAGTTGCCATTTGGGCATCGGCTGGCCTCATGACCCCATGTGGATTAAGCGGAAGATAATGGATGAATGGATTTGTTTCCTGCACTTTATAGTTCTTACAGACTGATGTCCCTCTGTTTCTCTACACACTTTGTTAGTCCACTTTTCTCTTTATTTAATGTGTCAGCACAGAAGCCACATGACCACTACAAAATAGGTATAATTTGGGTTGTCTATAATTCTCAGCACTGCAGTGACACTAATGTGTGGTGGTGATGTATGTTGTGTTGGTACAAGTGGATCAGACACAGCAGAAGGTTTAAATCTCAGTGTCACTGCTCGACTGAAAATAGTCAACTAGCGAAAAAGTACTTGTAGAAAATGTTCTATAAGGTGGAGCAATATGGTGATTGTCTTTAATAACGTGGACAGTGAGTGAGCAGTGGTTTGAAACCTTTTAAAGTTTGGAGCAACACTGCTGTGTGTGATCCATTTGTGCAAGATCAACACACACTAACACATCACCAGTTCAGTACATTTACATTTATGTCATTTAGCAGACACCCTTATCTCGAGTGACTTACAATTAATACAGTCTTACAATCCAGCAATTGTGGGTCAAGGGCATTGCTCAGGGACCCAACTGTGGGGAACCCAGAGGTGGGATATGAACCTTGGACCTTCTAGTCCACAGTCCAGTACCTTAACCACTAGGCCACCACAATCCACACAGTGTTACTGTAGTTCTGAGAATGATCTAAAAGTGAATGGAGCCTTTACGGGCAAATGCATTGACCATAGACCATATAAGAAAACATTTCTTGAAATCTATGGCACTGACGCTACAGGAATGTACAATAAATTAACAAAATCAAGTCAGTCGATTTGTGATAAGTATCTGATTCTGGACGGACTCGACTTTGAGAGTAATGTATTTTAACGCATTTATAGTCAATGCAATGTTAATACAGCTGATGAATATAATTGACTGATTGGACAATTACATGAATAATTAGATCTACATTTAGGCATTCCTACATAAGTGCTTTGTTGCATGTATATAGTCATTTAATATTTATTACTAATTTTAGTTAATAAGCTGATATCATGAGGGAGCACCCAAATTTTGCTTCAACTTCCAGAGGTCCAGCCGTCCAGACACAAAAAAATCTCTGAAATTTGAAAGGTGATTCAATAAACACAGATGACACAGTGATAAACTCAATACAAATGCTGCAGACAGGGAGTTGGCTATCAGACATATAGATGGAACAGGACTCAAGCCATGTAGGGTAATAACCTTTAAGGTGCCAATACTCTAGACACAAACATAAATACTATACTAGGGGGGAAGCAATGCATAATATGACCAATATAAAAACCTCACCTTAGCAGAGTTGTGAAATGGACCAGCTAGGACATCAGTGTGTTACCATTAATTACCAGGGTACCCTGCATTACAGTTGACCACAAAAGTTATGACTGAGACTCACATATAGGTTTGAGTTTCCAGAGTTTCCATATTACTACTTCAGTGAGGATTCTAGCACAATCTCTCTGACAGAAGTGTTCAAAGCTACCTCACTTCATTTTGTCAAGGAATGCCAAATTTGGTATCACAAGGTAAAACTGAACTTTTATAAAAGAGTAAACTAAGCAGTTTTGCGTCTGTAGAAGCTGAACACATCACAGTGCACCTCACCTCTTAAGAGGTATTGAAGGTCAAGATGAGAATTTATATTCACATATGCAAGGAGCTCAACCACAAAGTTCTACCTCAAGGGATAAAATCTGATTATGTATAAAGATTACCTGTCTGAGCTTCAACAGAGCTCTTCCTGCTCAAGTGAGAGCCTTTGTAGCCCCAGATGGTAAATGTATAGAGGACGCCTGGCTTTAGAGAGGTGAAATGATAGGAAGTAGCATTTGCCTCAACTTGGAATTCCTGGCTGGAGCCATCAGCTGATGTGTACTTCAGTATATAGCCATCAATCTCAGCACGGACCTTCTCCCATATCACAGTAGCTGATGTCTCAGTTACATCCCTGGTGGCCAGGTTAGTTGGAGAATCAATGTCTATAGGAGAGATAAAGTTGACACAAGAAGAGTTTCAACACCTGAACACATCCTGGTGCATTGCAATCTCTGACAACACCACAGATGTAGGTGCATTCTGTATGTAGATGCAAACAACACTGATACAATACACTAAGCTAGTCAGTCTACGTAGAATTAAGTGTAACACTAAATCTAACTTTAAGAAATAATTTCTTGAGATTAAAGTTTAATAATAAACAGTGTTAAACAGTGGAAATAACAGAATATTTACACATTCAATAGCATGAACTAGATAATAGTAATAGATAAATAAATACTAATCAGCTTAGTACTAACAAGAATACAGAATTTAAATAAAACAAATAATAAGCCAACATGAATGTCAGCATTCCTGCAACCAGGAATATAGGCTGGACAACAAAACATAAATCCAGAGTTCTAAAGTGCTTGTTAAACTTTTTCGTTAAAAGTAAGCAGTATCTAACAAAATAAAGCTTTTAACTGGAAAATGGCCATCAAAACTATGAAAGATATAAATATAGCTGGAACGCTCCAGCTTTTACATGGTTTCCTTTCTCACTACACTAAAGCTTACAGTTTCCTTAATCAGAATTATACTATTTTAATAAATAGTCTGTATAATATGGATCAAGGACAACTTAGAGTTTAAAAAATATATTAGTCAAGTCTAAATGAGTTGTGAAATTAAATGTGTATGAAAATGTAAAAATCTTCATTAAAATCTCTAAGGACCTTTTGTCAACCAGAAGAACCGGAATCTACTGAGTGTATTGATATGTTTTATATAATAATAAAATAATTAAAAAGATTTTAAAACACTTTATAGCATCTAAATTCAAAAACATTCAATTGTTTTTTTTTATAAATCTTTAATACACATGGCAAGTTTGAGGACATTTGAACTTTTCTGAGGACACATTGAATGAAGAACTGAAACAGCTTTGCGAGGACTTCAAACTATCAATATTTGCCACAGTTGAGGCTTTAGTCTTGTAGAAACCTAGTGATTAAATTACAGAAGTAATTACCACAGCCTTAAGAATTACACATGCCTCCAATAATTGAATGGAAAGTAAGTTCTCAGGGTATCTGAGGAATGTTTGGCCCTCCTAGATTCTAATTTGAGGAGCAAAGATCATGTAGGACTTACAAATATTTAAGTAGCTTAGAGGGCTATTTCAAAGTATGCATTTTTACACGATCACATAGTTTTTCAACCAAGACAATAATTATTTGATATATTGTGACAGGAAAAATGGTGTTCATTAGCTTTATGGTACTTTAAAGGTTAAATAACAACAGAATACTAAACTGCCAAGCAATACCACTAGAAATACATTTTCATCTCATTTTAGAATATGAACAGCAGTAAGAACCAAAATCAATAGTCTACAGTGTTAATTATATCCTAGTATAGTGCAGTCAGATATATAAGGGTGTTAGATAAGTAAAAGATTAACATGAAGCCATGATTGATAGATAATCTATTTTAAAGATGGAATCAGAACTATTATTATTTTATTTATATTGCTCTGTAATACCATTATAACTTTGTTTTATTGCAGTGGAAGTTTTTTCATACATTTTCCATACATAACTAGTTTAAAATTTGTTAAGTGTATAGAAAAAGAAACTGCATACTAAAAAGTATGATACTGACATCTAAATCTTTACATGATTTACAGATATGTCAGTACAGATATACCATGCCTGTAATGATGGGACGTTACTGAAACCTACCACAAGCACCAACATCACCATCAGAAACTAACCTGTGACTCCTGTAGCATGGGAGGGTTTGCCAACACTGCTTCCTTTAATGGCCTGCACTGTTATCTGGTACTCTGTTCCTGGGTTCAGGCCTGTAAAAACCATTACAGTTCACTTTCAAACACAACATTCCTTCTGATGTTTTCATATGCTGGATAGCCCAGAAATACCTTTATTCTTCTGTGCCTACTAAAGTCAAATCAAATTAAATCATACAGTGGCACTTATATAACATGATAATATTTACATTAGAAGTATTCTAACATTTAGAAACTATGTAAAGGGATCTCTGTCTCATTCCCTATTCCATAATTAAGTAACACTAAAAGATAAGAAATATTTGGAATATCAGAAGCATAATGTATATAATCTCAAACTGCCAGGGTATATAGTATATAGAAAAAAAAACAAACAAACACTATAAGAGAGAAAACTGTGATGGCACAGTGGTTAAGACAATAGTTAATTGGTTAGTGATTGGTTAAGATACTGGGTTATTGTACTAAATGCTGAAGTCTCAGCACTGTAAACTTTTAATTGTTTGCATTGTGTGTTGTAATATTAAATGAGTTTTACGTCATCCTGGACTTAATGTTGGAAATGTGATTATAATAAAATTTGGGAACATATTGGTCAAAAGGACCACATCCAATGAAAAAGCTTCAAGATCTCATCAAGATGGTGACAACCAATGCAGTCTTGCACTTTCTGTGTGTAAATGTTAGTTATTTATTAATCACAAAAAGGCATTTAAGAAATACATTTTGAATACAAGTTTACATTTACATTTACAGTATTTAGCAGACGCCCTTATCCAGAGCGATTTACAAAAGTGCTTTAAGACATCAGTAACATAATTCATTCTTAATAATAAGGAATACACTTCTGAAATTGTAAAGGTTGTGTTTTTTTAAGAAATATTAGATGGAATACAATAGATGGAATACAATGGTAAACAGTGAAACTAACAAGACAACCAGAAACAACCACACTAACAGAATCAGCAGATAATAACAAGTCAGAATCCTACCTTATCAGGACAGAATATGTTGCAAGATTATACTTAAAGCACACTAGTTTGTGGTGTCATGAATTAGTAAGGACTAATGGAGTTATTTTGGAGAGTCTGATCTGCAAATGTTCTGCCAAGAGGTTCTTACTGAACTTACCTATGATAGTGTGCATAGTCCTTGCTTCCTGGCTCATAACAACATTTTCCAGCCCTTCTTGTCCATAAGGGCTGGCATGCTGTAGTCTGAAGAAGTCTACCTCTGTTTCAGGATTTTTCCAGTCCACCTGGATGGAATCCTGTGTCTGACCAATCACCCGAATGCCTTCAACACCTGATAAATCTGCACCATGAAGATTGTCAGTGTTTGAAAGAGATAATGATTCATAATTCACACACTCAAGCCATTAAAGTAAATGTAATAAAAACTCAAGATAATTTAGCAGCCTGATTCTGTAGTGTTTTAAAGGAAGCTGGCCACATTAAAACTTCAAAGGCGTAGTACTTTATACAGACCACAACCTATAAACATCCATTACTATAAAACACATCTGGTACTTCTTTTGCTTTCAACTGGGAACAAGACATACAAAACATATAATGGCCAAAACATCCTTCCCTGGAAACTACTCCATTATACAGACAGATCTGGTATATATTAGACGATAAGCAAGCAGTTGGTTCCCAGGGATGAAGTGTAGGATATAGGAGAAATGGACAGGTCTAAGGACCTCAGTGACCATGGCAATGGCCAAACTGTTGTGCCCATTGCTCTTAATGAGCAGTGGTGAGGTCCTACCGACAGTGATCTATCACAGTGGTTAAGGTACTGGACTATGGACCAGAAGGTCCAGGGTTCAAATCCTACTTCTGCAACAGTTGGGTCCCTAGGCAAGGGCCTTAACCCACAATTGCTTAGATTGTAAGACGATTAATTGCAAGTCACTCTGGATAAGGGATAAATAACATAAATGTAAATGTCCAAGGTAGGACAAACCACAAATTGGTGGCAGGGTGTTGGATAGCCCAAACTCATCCATGTACAAAAGCAACAAAGGCTGACCAGCAAGATCCAAGCAGAAGTGCAGAAGTTAAATGCATTAACTTATATTGACAAATACACTGCTCACAAAAATATTGGGATATTTCAAAATGAATATAAAGCGATTAAAAACAGAAGCATTTTATTTCATTGAACAAGATCATCAGAAAAGCAAATGAAAAGTCAAAGAAAGCTATTTGATTATGCAAATGAGATGCAAGATGGATTATGGTGATTGGGTAGTAAGTGATATATTTATGGGGGTGAACAGAGGCATGCTAAACTGGATGAGAGTACCCCACGTTCACTGTTCAGTAGGGTGTATGATCACCCAAGACTGCTAAAACACACTGACAGTGATGGAGCATGAACAGGATCAGATTATCTTACAGTTCTTGTAGGATCCTCTTCATATTCATTTTGAAATATCCCCTAATTTTTCTGAGCAGTGTAGTAGTATACAAAATATTGTCATTAATATATCATTTATTAATCATATAATGAACACAAGGTGAATTTCAAACTACTTAATTTTCTTAATTTTTTGTAGTTATAATGGAAAAAAACTCTCATCTCGGTCTCAAATACTTCCAGTCTCAGTCTTGACTTGTTGATTACGAAAAGTCTCGACTTGCTTGACTCTGAGTCTTAGTCTTGATTTGGACCTGGTTCTGGCAGTCTTTATACAACATTAGCATATTCTGTAGACATTACATTACATTTGTAAATTTTACTACTGCTCTGGTGTGTTTGTCCAACTCAAAAAGTTCAAAAGTGACCTAGAAACTTAAAGGGTCCCACATATAAACAAACACAGAACCATTTGGGATGCAAAATAGAAGTGTCAATGAGCAGCATACTATGTTTCACTCAGTTCCGGACTTCCTTAACTCAGATCAGGCCCATGGGCAGATGGGGCGGCGCAGGGGAAAAGGTGGAAACACTATGGACAGGAAACCAGTCCAATTGCAGGACTGCACCCACACTTGTGTTTGAAACGTGGGTGGAAACTGGAGTACATGGAGGAATTCACATGGGGAACATACAGACTCCACAAAGGCAGCAGCCTGTTATTGAACAACAGTTACAACACTGACCGCTGTGCCACCGTGCCTCCCCAGATAATGTTAAGATACACAGTTATGGTGTTTCCATACTCCTGAATATGAAATGCAGTAAATGCAATGCAGTACATAAATGAAGAAGCAATTACCTGTCTCAGCTGTGATGTGGTCTGATTCACTGATGATCTCCTTGCTGACAGCAGACACTTGTACAATATAAGTAACACCTGGTTTAAGGCCGGTGATTAAGTAGGAGTTGTCAGTGTTGGGAACCTGAATCTTCTTTATCGCTCCTTCATTTTCATCGGGGTAGTAGGACAGCATGTAGTACTCAGCTCCCTTTACATGTTCCCACCCCACTAGCAGGGATACATCAGTCACCTTGATTACATGAAGTCCTTTTGGGCTTAGCACTGGAGAGGCACAAAGAGTTTATTCACAGACTGAATAAATCACAGCCTAAGTAATTGCAACTATTTTGCTCAATTTTATCCCATAACACTCTATACAAATTCATATGAACTATTTAGTTCAACATTTGTAATTTTAGTGAATGTCTATAGATATATGTAGTTTGTGCTAATGCATGTTCTACAGACTAAACAGAGTCTTTACTACTCAACTTATAAGTCTCCATCAGACATTTCCTCCCTTATTACAGTGTTTGTCTATCTTATCTTAATTAGGCCTGCTTCTGAACCTGTGGTTTGTGAAATACATGTGTTAGCAGTCATAGCAGTGATAAATTCTTGTCTGGTTATAGTGTGGTCATTAGCAAAGACATTTAAATTCCAAATCTAAACCACAGCTTGACAGAAAGTCTCAGCAAATCAGATGGAGTGAAAATTCTGGAGTTGGCAAATTTATAGACTACTCTACGTCTATACAATATACAGTCAAGTTTCCACTGATTATTAACCAGCTGACAGGGGGAAAAGCGGTAAGTTCATTGAAATAAAAATGGAAATATATGCAAGCGGAAAGGAGGAGCCCCAAATGGCTATTTAGAAGACCACATTAACCAGGAAAAAAATCATGAAAGGTTTTGACATTGTTCCACATGGAGAAGGGTCATAACGCCAATGTTTTCCTTCACTTTAGCGAGAGGCTTTCCATTCAGTCTCTGTTAATATTCCTGCAGCTTCCCAGGCTCTGCCAGTATTAATTTGACCATAAAACAATAACCCACAAAAGACCTGTGGGATAAATAAATTAGCATTTAATGACTATGCAGAAAGCACAGCACTAGAAGGTGCTAGAAAACGTGTGTCCCATTTGATGAACACACATACAGACCCATTCTGACAAATTAATGTTATATTAAATTTTCTTTTTATTCTATTAGCCAGACTGGATCTGAAATACTACTAAAAAGAAAAGAATGTCCTTTAGGCTATGCCCTATTTCAGACCACCTGCTTTTAGACTGCAAATATTCTCACATTTTTGCATTATTGTACCTATTAACTATTTGGGTTTAAGTCAGGTCTTGTTCATAAAAATAACCTTAAACCAGTATATTATATTTGTGTAGTAAGCTTGCACATCTGTACACTTCTGATCTGCACAACAAATCCAGCCAAATCACTGAAGTTATCCCTGATTCCTGTTTAATCCCGCTGTTGATGAGATGACTTAGGTTAATTTATTCTTACCCCCAGGTGCCCATGCATAAGCCATCTTTATAAGATAATACTTTAAATTCCCTTCTGACACGAAATGGGTTTATAACCTGTGAGTCCCCTAAGGATTTTCATAAATATGTATCCTATAAATATTAATTTAAATAACCCCATAAATCATTTTAAAGCCTTCGGTTTCTGAGGCAACATTAGATGTAGGTTTGGTAACAGACTTCTTGACATGGTAGTAGAGGTATGAAGTAATGTGAATTGTGCTTCACTGGTATAGGTGGACAAAACCATTGACAAATTATTGGCATTTTAACCTATTAGATGCCATTCCTACTTTCATTAGTGTCAAGAACATGAAAGGATGATTGCATTAAGGAGGATCCTTGTGTTTGCCCTTTCCTCAATTACACTTAATTACACTGGTTTATCATTATCACATAAAAGAGACAATATATTCTACCCTACAGCTTACACCATTCCAAGCATACCAGGATAATAAATCCCTAAGACACTCCATGTACATGTATAGAAAATGACAGACAAAAGACAGAAATCTACTACTAAATGCTGATACATGCTGGCTTTGGTATTCAGAGAGTAATCATTTTGTTCAATAACATATTTTTGAAGTGTTCACACTTGCATTGTGATTATGTTAGATTAAGGGAAAGCTAGATTGTTGCAACATATGCAAGATGGAACGTATTATCAAAATCTAAGATAATTGAAGGACTAAAACAGGCATTTATTGTTTCTTTTTTCATTTTTTATTTAGACTTGTTGTCTTATACTACAATGTAAAATGCTTTCTCAATCTCTTTGATTAACCATATCAAATATCAGACTTATCATACTTTTTTCACATATTTTGGTCATGTTTACCCTGGATAGGCTCAGTTGGAAGTTCCTTTAATCTAGAATTTCCCTGGCATAGATGAGTCCAAGCTTGCAAGACTGGATAGACTGTACCAAATGCACAGTCCACCTTGTATGTGTGTAACTCCTAACCAGGAGGTACCAGAACCTTGTGAGCTAGAGTTTTTCTCCACCACACAACCCGGGTGTCTAAATTCAAGTATTCAAGCACAACTAGTAGGTTATTAGACAGCTGGATTATGGTATCATGACATTATTTACATGTCTGTGTCCTGCCCATATCCATGTGAACTTTCTCTGGGTGTCCATATTCCAAAGACAAGTCTATTAGACTAATTGGCATCTCCAAAGTGCCCTTAGTGTGTGTGTGTGTACTCTACGATGGATTATTGCCTGTTGTTCCTGCCTTGTGTCCTGTGTCTCCAGGTATGCACTGGCTTTGCCACAACTGTGATTAGGATTTGGCTAATAAGAAAATGAATAAATGAATGAATGAATGAACGAATGAATGAATGAATGAATAGACTGCTAACAAGTATCAAAATAGTGCATTATTATTAACCAAAAGAAATTTGGTTTTAAAATCAAAGTTTCAAGCTGAAGATAATTCTGAGGAAAACCTTACCAGTGTTGCAGTCATGTCCAAAAAAGCCTTCATCACAAAGACACTGGCCATCAACACAGCGACCATTCTGATTGCACTCACTAGGGCAGAGCCGTACATCACAGTTTTCTCCAGTGAAGCCCTCAAAACACACACATTTGCCATCCACACAGTGACCTTTATCGTTGCAGCCATCGGGGCACGTGAGAAGACCACAGTCATGCCCCATGTAGCCGGCATGGCAGACACATTTTCCATCCACACAATATCCATTATCATTACAGTCATCAGGACAGGAAGATACTGAGCAGTCAGGCCCATTCCAGCCTGCATCACAATTGCAGCTGCAGGTGCCATGCTGGTAGACTCCATGTCCACTGCAGCTGGGGTCCACACCTGGTAAAATGCAGGTCAATTTATATGAATTTGCATCCTATAGAGAGATTTTGCTACATGCTATCTATATTCACTGTAACACTATAACACTTTACTGTCCATCTGCTTTTACTGGTAAATGTTGTGGTGACCCACAGGAACAGTATTTGAAAAGATACTGAATTCTAAGAACTTATTTGGAACTAATCTTTAATCAATTGCGTCTGATTCTGTATTTCAGTATTATATGGGCAACATGTTGACACAGACACTTATATTTTCTCACTGTGTGTTTGTATTTTTTCCAAGGGCACTGGGCAAGTGAGTAAGTAGGGTTGGTTTCCACCTAACCTAACCTAGCAGGTATGGAAAGTCAGTTGAGTGAAGTAATGCAGTGATCTATCCTCTTTACTTACCAATAGTATTGTTTCACAGGTAAACTAGACATTAACACTGCTTCTCAAAGATTAAGATTATTGAAGTCTTCAATTTAATATATATGAGTGTGTGTGTGTGTGTGTGTGTGTGTGTGTGTGTGTGTGTGTGTGTGTGTGTGTGTGTGTGTGTGTGTGTGTGTTTATGGAGCAAATGAGGTACAATGTCAGTGCATAGGATGGGACAGGCATTGTCCTAGGTATTGTGTGAGATGTGAGAAACACTGACGTTTGTGGACTTGAGCTGGTGTGCAAGTGTGTACTTTTGAACCAAAGTTTAATCTGTAGTTCAAAATCAGTAGTATGTGACAAAACTTTGATCTGAGACAATATAAGGCCATTAGACCATTAATTCAAATGATCATATTGTGTATTCAGTTAGTGTACGTGTGCTTACTGTTTAACATGTACTCATCAATTAATTATGTACTCTCATTATACCTGTGCTTCCTTTGCAGCAGCCTTGAGCACATTGGGATTTCAGGTAGGTAACTTCCTCTTCCAGCCCATTGACACGGTACAGCAGAGCCTTGAACTCTTCTGAATCAGCGCAGTTGCAGCTGGACGATGAAAGCCTAATGTTGTGTTTGAAGACAATGTCATTTTCCCTGTCCACGGTTATGACCTGGCCATCCGATGCCTGGTCCTGAGAAAGTAGACCTGCATGTGAGTCCTGCTTACAACCAGATTCAATCTTGTACACGTGGCTAAATGTGATTCCTTTCTGCGAGTCCTCTGCCTGGGTAACACAGGAGACTGTACCCTGTATCGCAAAAAGGAGTAGCAGGAGCAAATGTAGCCTAGGAAGCATGGCCTGCAAAAGAAACATACAGACATTTTTCCATGGAGACCCATGTGGAGATTCAGAGACAGACCTTGCACTAGCCTTTGTGCTTTTGGGTTATGGCCTGTTTTTAATGTCCAGACCTTGCCTCATCTCATACATAATAAAAACTGATTGTTAATCCAGACATTCCCTTATGTTTAATGTGGTAAAGGTTATTTGACATGATAAATGTTTAATCCTAAAATAGGCATTTAGCAGCCCTTGTGCTTTGCTGGCATATTCCATCTTAACCTTTAATTACTCTACCACAGCCAATGGCTTTAAAGGAGCCTTTAAACATGTCCAACTAATGATAGCATTTGTCATAACAATTATGTCATCCCACCATCTTTTAACCTCATAGCATTTGCAGTTACATAGTACTTTAATGAGGACGTTTTATTAAAATATAAAACCAAATTATAACTCTGGAAAGAATTTATCAGGAACAAGGTTTCAATCTGAACCATGAATAGGTGAAACCTTTCCTCTTAAAACGGTGTTCAAGAACAATAAAAATTGTACTGTCTGAGTTTATTTTAAAATTAAATTATTATTATTATTATTATTATTATTATTATTATTATTATGTCAATGCAAATAAAAACCAAAGCCGTTAATGACTTATTTTACTGAATTCAGTAATGTTAATTCTATTGCCCACATTTGTGGCATAAAGTAAAAAGTACCTGAAGATAGTGGAATGTACTCCAGTCAAAGGTGATATACATAAGTATGTTACAATTATTTGTCTCTCTACTAAAACTGTGCAAATTGAGCAACATGACAGCCAGTATGCATGTAAAATTCTGAAATGAACTTCAAAAAAGTATATTTAGAAACGGTCTAGCTTATCAGTGACAACAAACGGTAAGTGTGAGCCTTGTGAGCCTAGGGGCCCATGGTATGGGGTCTGTAGGGGAACTTTTTCGTGTGAGAAACTCTTTTAAATAGGGTATTATTATAACAGGGCATCATCATGGTGATTCACACCAACTATGTAACAGACATTAAATGCATGTTCATAATAAATTTCATTGTAACTCTGTAATGTCTGAATTACAAACTTTAAAAATTAAGCATTTTAATCTTTGTTCACTGCACGAATTCTTTGGTATTCAGCACTGAGCTATCAAAAGTGCATCAAAGTGTTGTGCAGTCATGAAAAGACATAACTTCTGAAGACTGAAGCGTTAGCATTCCCTGTGGACGGAAGAGAAAATCTGGAACTTATGTTATCAGGATTGTTCTGAATACAGAACATCAGCCAGAGATGGTTTAACAATGAGGCTTTTTTCCAGATATGGAGCCCTATTCCAAAGGAAATGAATATCCAAGAGCAGCCAGTATACTTGCAATGTTTTTTACTTTATTTGATGCCTTAAATATGTTGCTCACAAAAGTTAAGATATCTCAAAAAGAATGTGAAGCAATTAAAAAAGAAGCATTTGATTTTATTTTATCCCAGTTGACAGAACTCAAGTACATTTCAAATCAGACATGAAATGACAAATTGCAGATTCTGTCACAGACCTGTAATTAAAGTAAGAACCTAAAGCAAATCTTAATTTGAATTGCTGAGTATGCCATTAAGCACTGGGGCATAAATAGAAAGACACATGTGAAATGTACATGGTGTGTACCTCTTGATCCTAGCCTCTGTTAAGACTCAGAGTTAACTCAACTAATTATTTATTGTAGACAACTGAGACTTTCAGTCAGTCACCACTGATATGTCTTATCCACTACTGCAGAATGACTGAAAAATGTGCCTAGTATGACAGCATTCCCTGCTGCTCCCTCCCAAAGTGGATCATACTAGCCACAAAAATATAATCATAATAGACACTGCCGCTTGCTGCTCAGAAGGTCAGGCCACTACACTGGCAGCCTTCATTGTAATTTACCATCTACCACAGTGAACTAAGGATTCATTTCTCATGAAAGAGATTGCCTAGCTTCTGCCTGCACTTGTAATCTGCTGACAATAGTCTCGGAATCCCTCCAGGAACTGAAGCCATGGGTGCACTCCATGTAGACCACATTCCTGCTCTGCATAAATAACCCAGTGGCTTCACACATATGCCAACAAGCTGTGAAATGCAAAACCTGGCAAAGTAATGGCAGGTTACAAGTTAACACTTCCAGAACAAGGTCAGTGGTGATACAAGCAGTAAACAATTCTATGTGCATGTAATTCTGTGCAGTCCAAAGAAACAGGGAACAGGAAACTTCCCCAGAAACACTTTTGCTGTGATCTCCAAAGAACCTTTGTTGACTCAGAAATAGTATTGGCTGAATGAAGAAAAACACAAACTGTTTGTCACGGGACACAAGGAGGTTTGGTTTGATCAACAATGACACTACATGCTTAAATTAAATCAGCCACAAACATTTAACTCTAGTGTATTTCCTCCTTTCTCGGTCTGTGCAAGCAATTAAGCTGGTGTCTGTGTTGTAGATTTGTATCCTGTGCTAAGGTGGTAGCACTGGGAGCCCCAAACCACCAAACAGCCTTGATATGGTTACATGTGCCCAAAATCCTTCAGCCTTACTCTAAGCACATGCTGTATATATTTCCTTTCTTTTCAGAGCTGACTGGAGGCAAGATCTGCTGCTAATATGGACTGAAGGTCTGATTAAACATGAAGCCAGCACAGTAGCTCTACTACACAGTAGCTTTTTTGCACCAAAAGAACATAGATCAGGCAGTGCTGCGTGCAAGGGAGGCAGCCAGATGAGAAGCTATAAATAATGATACTATAAAAAAGTCATAAGGAAAGAGTCACAGCGACAGTGGTTTGCATTTCATAAAATGCATATAAAATGCATAAATTGCATATAAAAATATATAAGTCAAATGGTATCGGAGATAGTATGTGAAAAAGCAATCTAATTT
>JAUZST010003016.1:0-17513 GCA_034779995.1 Parotocinclus haroldoi
GAAGTAGACGAGCTGGATTGTAAGATTGTAAGAGTTCACTCAGATAATGTGGGGCCAGACCATGTAGAGCTTTATATATTATAAGAGGTATTTTATAATCAGGTGAGCTCAACAGGTTATTATAATCATGATTTGGTAAATAAGCAGCATCTAGGAAAGGTTTAGTCTATTATGAGCAATCCAGTTCAATAACTGTGTGAGAAAATTCTTTAAATGTTTACAAAGAATGTACCTCAAATAAATATTGGGAGCGATTTAAATATTTCTCTCTGCAGTGCATATAATTATTAAATGATTCAAGGAATCGGGAGGATTTTCAGTGGGTTAAGGCCATGGTACAAAGGCTAAAGTTGAAAGCTCAAGATCTTTGATCCTTCAGATAGCACTGCTTCAATAACCACCATTCAGCAATAGTTGATATAACCACATGGGCAAACGGATTATTTTGACAATCCCCTGTCAAGCATTACAATACAGAGCTGTGTTCAAAAATGCCACTTAAAACTTTGAACTTTGTAAAAAAGAAGCCTTGTGTTAACCCTGTTCAGACGTAGCATAGAAAAGGAATGACACATTACAAAGTACTACATTCGTTACCATCCCAGCTTTTTGTTGTAGTCTTTTGCAGGCCTGAAATGTAGGAATGGCTGTTTATTAACAAATGAGATGAAGTTGAACAGACAAAACATGAAATATCATGTTTAAACCATACCGTCTAGAGTGAAATAAAGTCTAGGTAAATGCAAGATTTTTATATGCCTTTTTCAGGTCCTACCTTTTATGATTTGGGGTTGTAATAGCTATGTTTGCATTCACGTGGGACACCTACAGTTTAAGCCTCTGAACGTTTATTATACAAGCTGCTAGCATGGTATACTATCACACTGATATATCAGCCATCACTCTCACAGTGTTATTATTATTGTGTAATCATTATTTTGTTGTGCAGGTGGCGATGCAGAATCAGATCAACACAAACCCAGAGAGTCCAGACATGTTAACATTCCACACAGCTTCACCTCAGTTCATAATCGGCCCTGGGGGCCTTGTTAATCTTACCGGAATCATCTCACCTAGCAGTGCTGCTAAATCGACAGGTATACACACACACACACACACACACACACACACACACACACACACACACACACACACACACACACACACACACACACATACATGCACCTGCCTCAGGTGTAGCCATGTTCTAAGTCTGGTCATATGCTTATTGTTAAAATGACCTAGTTTCTGTCTTCCATAGTTTATAGAATCTTATTTTCTTTCTCTCCCAATTTATGGGTGCTTAGTTGAACTGTTCCCTAATTTTCATGTTCCAAAGTTTCCCTCTCCACCAGTTTACAGGTTCCTAGTTGCTTTGTTCCTCAGCTCTCAGGTACCCAGGTTCCTTTTCCCATAGTTTTCATTTCTCAGCCCCCTTAAAATAAGTTTAAATATCAATATTCCTGGTTTACAGGTTGTTAGTTTCCTTCTCACCAAGTTTACAGAAAGTTTTCCTTTCTCCTCAGAGATCTTTAGCTCTCTCCCTCAATCCCTGGGTGGGGCAGCCTGGGTACTTTCTGTTTGGAGTCTGTATGTCCTTCCCATTTCTACATGGGTTTACTCCGGCCACTCCTGTTTCCTCCCACAGTCAAAAGGCATGCGTGTTAGGTTAATCGATTACTCTAAATTGGCTGTGTCTGCGTGTGTCTGCGTGTGTCTAGTTCTGATATAACCTTGTGTATAGATGTAACCTTGTGTGTGTCACTGAGGTGGCCACTGATGCCGATGGTGATGTTAAGCTAACCAAATAAACAAACAGTCAGACCTCGGAGCTCCTCTGGTTCCTCGCAGTGGTTAGCTCTCCCGACCCCATACTCCACCTGTATAGATTCTACATGCCCTCTGAGTGTCAGGCCTGCTGTGTGGGAGAAGGTTGGAGAGTAATAATACTGTACAGGTTGTCCCCAATTTATAAAGGGGATGCATTCAGACAAATCTATTGTACGTTGAATTTATAGTGAACCGAGTAGTTTAATATTTACTTTATATATCATAGTGTAGCCTGCCTTAAAAGAAAACCTCGACCGTAGCTTTTCCTCACCCTCACTACAATTCCCAGAACTCCTCACTCCCACCACGTAATGAATGCTCTAAACATGGTTAAAACACCTTATTTTGTAATAAAGTATGTAATATCTCTTGTAAGTTATTGAATAAATAAAAAGCATATCCACAGGACCAAGGTTTTTCCTTGTACTTCTGCAACACATTGCTTGATAGTATTGTACTGCATATTGTTAGCCCAGGAAAATTCAGAATAAGGTTTTTACTGAGTGTCTATATTTGTGTAATGTTGCATTCCCATAATATCATAAGTTCAGCCATCGTAAAAAATGAGAAGTACCTGTATATATGGTGCTTGCTCCATAGTTTCTTAATAGTTCCCTGTTCACTTCTGAAATACCTCCTTGCATCCAAAATATACCCAAAAAGTACTGTCAGTGTGTGTGCAAGTGAGTAAATGAGAGAATGATAGCAGGGATTGAGCGAATCCATGCACTGCATGCAGCTCTATAATAAAGTAAAGAATTTTAAATAGTAAAATAAATAGAAAATCGATGTGTGGCTTTCAGTGTCGATTTTGTGGCAAGCTGTCACAAATAAATCAATGTATGAGAAACACAGAACACAGAGTGTGTTTATATGAAGTGAAATACTCACACTGCATGTACATGGCCTTTGTAGTACTACATGCTATTTGCTTTTGATGTGTGACATTATTATGTGTGATCATTAGGGTGAATTGGTTTTATTTTCCTGAACACTCTCACAATCCTCCAATCTTTTCTCTCAATAATCTCTTTGTCCCATCAAAGCAGCGGCTCTAACGTCAAATCATCAATGCTGCACTTCAGCACTGACTTCAGAGGAAACACGACCTCCCATTACAAATGCACACACAAATCCAAAAACTCTCAGGTTCAGGCATCTTTGTATATAACTGACATTTTGTAATGCACCAGATATCAGGCTGGTATAACACTATATTATAGGTTTCTATTTTAATATTACAGTAGATTCAGACACTATGGTCTGGATGTCATTGTTTTTGGAGTTCCTTGTCCCTTAGATTAGTGTTTCTCTAGTTTTCATATGCCCCAGTTCCCTTTCCCTTTGTTTACAGTTCTCAAGTGTATCTCCTCTAGTTTGATGTTGATTCAATGGATAGTTTAGTATCTGTAGAGATGCTAAACTACAGGAACACATAAGTACATGGTCAGACTTTAGTCTTTTTGTCAGGCACATAGTTAATGTTGGTTTTATTGTTGTTGCCATGCCAATGTTTTTCCTCCAATACCAGTGCAGAGCACTTCTCGGTGTGATGTTCGGATTCTAGTTTTCTGTTTCTTTGTACCACTATAGTAAAGGTTTATAGTTGTATTATCTGCTAGTTTACATATACACCATATATACCTTGGTTCTCGACCATGCCGGAACCCATCGAATTTGGTCCTTGATTCATTTTGACTAGAAAAATTGGTCTGAGTAAATGGTCATTTGATTGGCATTCGACACTTAAACTTGTGTAAACTTAAGTTGAGTTGCGTGATTTGATCCAAATGATCTAAACTTCAGTGATGATTCAGTACACAGCGATTCACTCTCACAGTAGCTGTTTCTCAGGGAAGATCTACAGTTCATCTACAATACTACGTTCTTAGTGCAAATAAATGTCCATGTAGTATAAGAAGATTGGTTAATATATATAATTCTCCCAGATCCCTTCTCCCTGAGCAGTTAGCATTAGCAGCTAGAACCCTGAATTCACAAATAGTAAGTGTTTTGCTAAGTAAGTGTTAGTTTTCACTTGCAGTCCATTACAAGAAATATACACTTTGTTATAAAGTAATCTTTGTGTTAATGGTATTGTCCAACTGTAGGTTATACAGTTACATTACAGTCATACATGTTACATTCATCCTAAGATGTATTTGTTGGAACTTATCGCCTTTGTAAATCAGGGAGCATGTGTACAGCACAATGCCATGGCTACAGGTAATGTGGATTTTTTTGGGGGGTCTTGAACAGATTAATTAGAGTTGCTCTGTACTCGTTGTTGTCAAGGTAACTTTGTTGTGAAGGCTCTAGTTGTTCTGACCCATAGGCTGGTTGCCACTTTTATACCTGTTCATTAGTGTGTAGAATCCTACATTCCTAGTCTAATACATTGCAGGACTTTCTGTTGTCCCATAGTTTGTGACTATGTATCTTGTTCCTAGTTTACATGGCTTTACCTTATTTCCTAATTCATATACATACTGTATTTACATTGACAGCATTATCAGGAGTTCATAACCAGATTGACTCTCACAATCTTCTGATAGTCCAGATCTGTAAAGTTGGAATGTAAAGAATGCAGTGTTTTTTTTTTGTTTTTTTTAACTGAGTGTAACAGCATGTGTTTCATCAGCATTCAAATTATTGTCGCACGCAGTAGTGGCGACGGAGGAGGTGGTGGCTGCTGACTCGGTGGATGGCGCTATACAGCAAGTTGTTACCTCTGGAGGTCAGCAGGTCATCACAATAGTAACTGATGGCATTCAGCTTGGGAACCTACAGGGGGGTGGAACCATCAGCCAACCCATAATAGTCACCATGCCAGATGGGCAGCAAGGTATGTGTGTATATGTGTGGGTAAGAGAGGGAGTAGATGTTCTACGTATGATCAGGGATTGTGTGATTTTGTTTACATTCATCTGTTTATATCAGTGCTAACAGTTCCAGCCACAGATGTAGCAGAGGAAACGGTGGTTAGCGACGAGCCATCACTCAAGAGAGTGCGGTTAGAGGAAGAGGAGGAAGAAGAGGAGGAAGAGAACAGTAGCTCACACGCACACAAGATAAAGGTGAGAACACACACCTCACACACCTTCCGTACTGCAAAGCACAAACCCTGCACACCAGAGACACCAATCCCGTACCCGCCCTCGGAGTCCAAACCCATTCCATACATATCTAGTGTCTGAAACAGATTTTAATATTGTGTTTCTACTTTTTAGTGATTTATACACGTGAACTGCTCATTCTTCCATCACAGCAACTAGGTGAGCAGAGTGTAATTCACACACTCACACACTTATTCCTTAAACACACCACATTTTGTGTTACACAGTGATGCTGAGCCCAGAGCCAGTGGACTGGCTGAATGAGCTTCATCAGAAAATAACAACTATTGAGCACTATATACGTTACAGAATCATCACTGTTCAGAGTTAGTTTCACTTACAGGTTGGGAGCTTAGCTGGGTAGACCTTCATGGGTGATGTTCTGCCACAGAGCAGAATATATGGACAGGGTACTGTCTATACTGTCTATAGAGGATTAATGACCTTGCTGAAAGATGAAACATGCCAGCCTGATGATGTTGGGAGTTTAGTATCATCACAGTGTAATGCCCAGCAGCATGTCCTTACATCTATATCTAGTTGTTGCAGACGTCATTATCCAGTGCCTCAGTCTAACAATCCAACCAATTGTTTGTTGAGGGCCTTGCACAAGGGCAAATAAGTGGTGACTTGGCAGAGGTGGAATCTGAACCCTGTTCCTTCTAGTCCATAGCCACTGTAAACCACTAGGCCCCCACCATCACATTTATTGTCTCCTAGATTATATATATATAACATTCCGTATCCCCTATTTGACATGTTCATTCTGTACTGTAATGTTCTTTGTCCCTTTGTATTCGTTGTCACACTTTCCCTTTCACACAGTTTTCTTATCAAACAATTTTATTTTTCTCGTATTTTTCTGGTTATGTCCCAGTATATTGTCCTGATGACAGAAGGGCAAAGGGACAATGAGCCAACAATATGTAGGTTTTCAGTTTAGCAGGACATGGTAGACATAAAGGCAACAGTGGGACTTGGTTCCTGAATACCTTTCACCTCCCATTTGAAAGCCTTCTTCAGTTCTAGAAGCTGATTGGGTCCTTGACCCACCTTACCAATGCATTAGTTGCTATGATCACAGGGGGCAGGGGTGGGAACAAGTCACTAAATTTCAAGTAATAAGTGCACTGCTCACATGAAATAGGGTATATTTCAAAATGAATATGAAAAAAGAAGCATTTTATTTCATTCAAGATCAACAGAAACTAAGAGATGTCAAATAATTTTATTTAATTACGCAAATGAGATGCAAACTCAATTATTGTGATTGAAGAGCAAGTGACATATTCATGGGGGTGAACAGAATGTTAATGTTAAACTGGATGAGAGTGCCACACTGTTTAGTAGGGTGTATATTGCACAAAGACTGCCAGAACACACTGACAGTGATGGACATGAACAGGATCAGACTGTCCAGAAGTTCTTGTGGGATCCTCTTTACATTTATTTTGAAATATCCATAAATTTTTCTGAGGAGTCTTCATCCCAAGTCTTGACACTCATGTCCAAAGTCAATCCGAGTCCAGTCCCAAATCAATACGGGTCTCGAGTCAAGTTCCAAGTCCTAAACTTAGTCTTATTCAATTCATCAAATGCTAAATGGGGCTGTGGTAGTGTTCTATCAGCCAGTGCAGTAAACCAGTAATACCAAGAGTTGCAAGTGGATGACACACACGACACAATGTTGGTTTGCCTGCTGTTTTGTTCCTCATTGGTGAACTACAAGCTCCAGACACAGTCTGCTTGTACAGCTATCAAAATTCATGAAATATCCAGTTTTATGGATAATTATAGCTTATTTTAGATTTACAATATTGTTATTTAGCTGACACCCATATCCAGTTGACAGGTGGGCACTGGCTGGCCTGCGACCCCGTGTGGATTAAGTGGAAGATAATGGATGGATGGCTGGATGGAATGCTCCATGTGGTTTAAGGAGCCGAAAAGCCTAAAGTTGGGTTCCAGTGGGTGGTGGGAGTCAAAGAGTTCTGCTGCTCTTTGTGAGTTGGTTCTGTGTTGAGCCTTCCAACATTGCAACCTCTTTCCATGGTATCCTCTTTGGTGAATTAGATTTTTTGTCCACTAAGCAGATCTACTTGTTGAAAGCTTCTACTTCTTGAGTTTTGTTTTTGACCCAGGTGTCAACCATGTACGAAATTGGTGCAGTGACTAGGGGCTGTTCCACTTTTAGATGCTTTGCCTTCCACCTCCTCCCCATGATATAGGTTGGCTACAATGGGACACCCTGGGGAAGCCATGGCACACCTATGCTTTTGTCTATTGAAACTTTCACTATTTGTATTTTGAGATCCCTTTCTGTAGTCATTTTTCCACTTTTTTCTCCACTTTCTCGGTTCTGGATATACATGTGAAAGTGACACTGAAAGGCCACCTCGGTTTCACCTCAACCCAGGTGACCTTAACAACTCACAACTCGCAAATAAGTCACATCTTGGCCCCTGTGACCCCAACACCACATTTATTGACAGCGTTGCTCAAGGACTGTTAGGACCACCTCCAAGGTGAAAACCCCATTAGGGTTTAATATCTGATCTACTGTATATCTAATATCTGATATCTAGAACTGAAGAAGCCATTTGGATGAGAGAGTGACACATTCAAGAACCAAGTAGTCCAGTTGCCTTGCCAACTCAATTACTCAAGTCACTCAAAAGCTATATACAACCAGCATCTGAAATCCACAGTGAAAGAAAATGATCACTAAAAAAGACTAAAGGCTTGCACAGCGAATCCATATTGTGTTGCAGAGGTGAGCATTCAGTCACACAACTCGCAGCAATGACCTTCTTGCAGTGATAATATCTTAATTCTTGTTCATTGTTGTTTATGATGTGTGAGTTTAAAATGTAGAATTTAGTATCTTTTAATGCCACAGCTTACCGGATTGTTGTTGTTGAGTATTGTCCAACCCTTTATGACCACAGTTCTGAAGACTGCTTCCAGTAGGACATGCTTTGCCGTCAAGCTCAAATCACCTCAAACTGGTGTCCCAAATATGTCAAACCATATTCCAATGGCTTCCACAGTCACCTGGATCTTAGTCCAATAGAGCACCTTTTGAATGTGGTGGAACGGGAGATTCACATCATGGACATACTGCCAACAAATCTGCAGCAATTGCATATTCCTTTTTTTGCCATGGACCAAAATCTCTGAGAAGTGTTTCAAGAAACTTGTTGTATCTGTGCCTCAAAGAATAAAGGCAGTTCTGCATGAAAAATGGAGATTTAATGGAGACCTAACTAAGTGGCCAGTGATTAAAAGTTATATGGCACATACCAGTATATTTTCATATCTGCCTCCTGTTTCAGCACAAACCAGCACTTTTCTTAGTCTTGTTGTTTTAAAGACGTGACTTGATCACTTCAGCTGGATCAGAGACCTTTATGCATTAAGTTAGACTCAGCAGGCATCTTCTCCCATCCAGCTTCTCTTCTCATAGGAGTCACAGGAATTGCTCCATTATATCATGTCAATTTATTCCGCATTCCCTCTCTGAGGTGTTTATAAGCCTGCTCATAGTTAAAGAAGCTCTCTCTGTGCGTGTGTGTGTGTTTGTAGGAAAAGGTGGCACTGTTAAAGCAGCTGGAGGAAGCCAACAGAGAAGCTCAGAAGTACAGACAGCAGTTCCTTAAGAAAGAGCAGGAGGCAGAGACATACCGCCAAAAACTGGAGGCCATTACACGGCAGGGAGGCCAGAAACCCACCTGACATTCTCTCCTTCTCTCTCTCACACACACACACACACACACACACACACGCACACACACACGCACACACGGCATGTGCTGATAACATTATACAATAAACCCTGGATTCTGATTAACTAAATGCATAACAGTGCGTTTACATGCACTTAATCTGATTGTAGTCGAGTAATATTTCTGCAGTTATCTGATTATTCACGTGGTCAGCATGTCAAGAGGGCTGGATTTTATTTCAGTAGTCTGATTTCTCAAGGCATGTACACAAGTACACCAGATTTCAATTTGGCAGTCTGCGCGTGTGCACAGAGCGGCATGCAAAAAAAAACAACCCCAACAACCCTTAATTGGCAGGTCCGCTTATTCTTATTCTCTTTTTTTGGACTTATTTACATAGACCAGGTGGGAGTTTTCTGATTACTCAAATGCATGTATACTTATACTGATTGGATTAGGGACAAAATCTGATTTTCTGCAGTTATGGGATTGCTAAGTGCAAGTTAACACACTGTGTATAAAGGAGTTTAAAAACATAGCCATTTACCTTAATCAGTGGAACTTATGAGTGAGAGAAGAGCTGTACAGATGCAAAATGCTATGGCGATGCAAATGCATTAAAGAGTTAGGAAAGAGTTAATAAACGCACACTATATGTGACACTTAATTACATCAGTTACTATACTTTTTGGAGTAATTGAACTCCTCTTGCAACAAAGCCTCTACCAGACTCTGCTGGTTTTACCAGGCTCATTTGGTCGAAGATGGAATGGGAATCTATCTCACCACCATGTGATAATCAGTTGCCAGCTCTGCCATTCACGTTAAGCGAGTGTCCACAGCATATGGCCTCGAGTCAGGTATGATAATCACAAAGTTTTCTAAGGTGCTGTTAGGTGACTTGCTCCTTTGTGGACTCTGGAGAAGAAAATGATCCCCGAAATGAAAAACTTTGGCTGCTGGATGGATGAGATCAGGCCAGACATGTTAAACATGTTAGACATGTCATTGGGCACAGTGCTGGGGTGGCTGTCCCTGGTTGTTGAAAAGCTGGGTAGTTGGTGTAAGAATCACGGGTACATGCAGCAGACATGGGGTTCCTCCACAGGGTTCCTTGGCTTACAGGATGAAGCCAACCCCTCCATTACAGGATGAAGAGTTCCTCAGTGTGGTGGAGACTCGGGGTAGAGGCACTGCTCCTTCAGTCAGTTAAACTGTTTTGGAGATCTCAAAAGGATGGTTCCCACTGTTTTGTTCCAGGCACTTAACCCTGGATGAAGACTCTAGGGCAGTTCCAGGACCTGCTGTGTGTCACAGGTGGCTTGGGAACATCTTTTACCAAGAGAAGCATTTATAAAGAGTTATAGTTCTTCAACATATCAGACTGTAACATTAATGATGCACTGAACTGATGGGATGGTATTCTGAAAGAAAGTTACTATAGTCGGAGATTGCAGAAGTCTTTTACTCACTTTTCACTCATGATTAAACAACGTAAACATGTCCTCTATCCATCACAACCCAGTCCACTACTTTATGCACTACTTTGGGAGACTTTTATTTTGTTAGTGATATGCAGTGCATACTGTATACCATACAGTCAGACAGAACAGAGTATAATATTGTTATAATAATGTAAATAGTTCTGGTACAGAAATGTGTTACGGGATTAAAAGTTCTGCCTCAATTACAGCTGACTGTAGGGATTAGGAAGTAGGGAACAGGCTATGTATTTCTATGCTCCTTATTTAATGTGTAGAATGTGTTTCCTAAGTGAATGAGGCTCAAACACAAATAACAATTTGATAGATAAAGATGGGATAAAACAAACCGTTTGTAATAAAAGATAACGTCTGTGTGCATGTGTCCTAATTTGTGTATTTATTTCACTTTTGATTAATTGGGATTTGCCAAGAACCTCCAAACTAAGAAACAAAAAAACTGGAGTTGATCTAGGAATTGGAATATTTATATAAATATGGAAATTAATTATTTAAAAATCATACATTTATTTCTGGATTTTTTCATATTTTCTCTCACAGCTGAATTATACCTATGATAAAAAATTACAGACCTCTCCATTTTTTGTTAGTAGGAATAGTGTGTGTATATGTATGTATATGTGTGTGTATATATATATATATATATATATCTATATATTTATATACATACAGTATATGTGGTGTTTTTAGGTGTGGAATCTTAAAAATATTAATTCCAACAATAAAGGAATGTTATAAATTATAAAATGTTCCGATATACAGTAAATAGCGTATTTACTCAGCAGATGAGCACCAAAAACGAGAAGTTTGTAGCATGATATAATCGTGTTATGACCCATGTATTGAGTTGTATATCGTAACCCAAAATCCAATCCAATAACCACCCCTAGCTAAGATACAGATGACATGATGAAGAATCTATAAATGGATGGTGGATTGATATTTCAGCTGAATGGTGATCTACAACATGCACATCAAAATGAGACTGCAGTGATACAGGGGTCAAGGTACTGGACTATAGACCTGATGTTTAATGGTTTACTGAGAAAGGCAAGGAGAGTCTCAAGATTCCTCATCAAACTTTATTGAAGAGAAGTCAGAGCAGTTAATATGCAAATTATTCTCTAAAGCTTTTATATACTATAACCTAGTAAAGGGCTGCCTATCACAGTGAGCCCTGCACAACATTGCAGTTCTTTGTAAGGTTTAGTAGGGTTGCTGTTACAGCATCAGTAGATGATCCCCTGATCAGCTTCCAGCTCTGCAGACAACAACCTGGCATGATGGTCCTGCAAGAACTTGAGGCTCTGCAGTGGTGCCATTTCTTAATCTCCAACACTATCAGAGCACCACTTAGACCATATTTACTTCAATTAGCTCGTGTTTAGATTACCACTATGACTTTAATATGACCCATAAATACCAAATCATTTGGAGATTAATGTATATGTGTTATATAAATTACTTGTTTTTTTATATAAAAAATACATTTTAGAAGTCGAACAACAAAGATGACTCCAAGATTAAGGCATGTAACTGTCTGCAAGTCAGGGAAACTTCTAAGCAAATGCCTGGAAAGACTTCACTTACTCTGTATAATGTTAATGTTCATGATTTCACCATCAGGAGAACACCAAACCATTGTGATGTGAATGGCATTGTTGCAAAGTGAAAGTCATTGCCCATGTGCTAGGTATGTACATGGCTTTTGGGAAATATTTTGTGGATAGATGAGAGCAATATAAAACATTTTGGTTTAAATGAGTATTAAGTATTTTTTCTGGAGAAAGACATACACTGCATTCCAGCATTCCAGCATTACGCACATAATTTTATTTGTAAAACACGTTGGTGGTAGTATCATGGTGGATTGTGAGAATTGATGAAATAATTAAATTTGAATTATACCAGCAAATTCTAAAGGAAAGAGTCAGGGCACCTCTCTGTTAACTGAATCTGTACATCAGGAAGCAAGACAGTGACTCTAGGCCCACATGCTGTTCTGCCAAAATGGTTAAAGAAGACGAATGTTAATATATTGTAATGGCCAACTCATGACCAAAAGTTGAATCAAATTTTGAAGCAGTTCATCTTAAGATACCCCCAAGTTGAAGCTGATCTCTAAGGAAGGAAAGATCAACAGTTACCATAAATGTTTCAATTTTTGCCACTTCGCTTACAGATATGTAATGTGTTATTTTCCTCAGTAAATGAATTATCCTAAATGTCCATCAATTTTTCAAACAAAATTATACACTGGAGAGAGAAATATGCAAATGCACTTAAAATTTTTGTTCGAGGTCTTTCAATATTATAGCATGCATTTGTTGACAAACTGCAGTTCCTCCACCCATATTTGCTCAACAAACACTCAGGCTTTGAAATCATGATTATAATCACCTGTTGGCGTCACCTGTTTAAAATAAATTTCAATATATATATATATATATATATATATATATATATATATTGACAAAAGAAACATTAGTAAGGAATGGGAAAGGGAAGGTTTTTTGTGGGAAAACTATACAATTGAAAGGAGGATCTACCTACCCTGTTAGGCTGCCTCTAGCCTGGATACAAAATGAGATATGTTTGGGAATTGGAGGCAGACCGGTTCCATATGGTATCCAGTGGCATATTTGCCCACAGATGCTGGAGCTGGACCTGTAGATCATCATCCATCACACCAGCTGTTGGGGCAGTGTGTTGCTTGACAGCAAAGGCAGGATTGATGCATCCACCATGATGTTTACATACTTAAATCTGACTCTTGTCAGATCCCAAACATGATGATCTGTATAGTCACGTTTTCACACCATTTCACACCAAATTTTCTTGTTCATGACACCACTGTAAATGAAGGCAATGGTGGCTGACTGTCAGTAGTAGGGTATGCAATAGGTGCCGTGACAACAAATTTCTTTCTACTAAGTAAATGGTCTGTGCAGATACAGGGGTGTGCTGTCAAGGTGCCACTTCTGTCTTAATGGTGGACAACTGTGACACAAAAACTATTGGAGCTGCTTGTGGTTGTTGGCAGATAAAATGATCCACTCTACTGGTGGTTTGTCTGGGCCGTCTATAGCCTGTTGGTTGTATGTGCATGTCTTCACGCAACCACTGCTCCTAACAGAGAGGAGACTGCTTCAAGGTCAGAATGGCTTGAGTGGCAGGCAATGTATCCTAACGACCATCCTGCTTCTCTCAATTTAATAATGTGCCCCCTCCCACAGTCTATCCATGATTGTGTTGTGAAGGAATGTCTCTCACCAAGAGTGCTAACCTGGCAAGACAAAATACTGAGAACTTGTAGCGCCCCCCCAAGATTCTCTTTGAGTTTTTCAGGGTTCAGCTCTCTTTTAAAATAATAGCACTGTTGTCTCACAAGTAGAAGGTCCTAATTCTGATCCTAGATTAAGTGTTCTGGATCCTTTCTGTGTGGAATTCTTCATGTCCTCCCTGTGCCCGTGACCTGTGTGTGTGTATACGGTGGCTTGGTGAATAGCACTGTGGCTTCATAGCAAGGTCATGTTTCTGGGTGTAGCCTACATGTCTGAGTTGGTTTAATCTAAATACTCTGGTCCCCTCCCACACAAATTATGCACTAGGTTAATTGATTATGCTAAATTGCCCCGATCTGGGTTCACATATATGACTATTTTTGATGTGACCTTGTATATTGATGTAACCTTGTGTCCGTCACTGTGGCCATCGATTCTCATGGCAACAATGTGCATAAACTTTATGGAACACCTCCTGATATGTTACAGAGAAAAAGCAAGCACATTAAAATATAGTTCTGGTACAGAAATGTGTTAAGGGATTAGTAGTCCTGTCTAAATTACAGGTTTAGGGATTAGGAAGTAGGGAACAGGCTATGTATTTCTATGCTCCTTATTTAATGTGTAGAATGTGTTTCCTGATTGAATGAGGCTCAAACACAAATCACAATTTGATAGATAAAGATGGGATAAAACAAACTGTTCGTAATGAAAGATAACGTCTGTGTGCATGTGTCCATGTGTGTGTGTGTAATGAAGCTGCCTGAAAGATTATCTGTCAGGATGGTTATTTGATCATCATTTCAGTTTTTAGAACTTGGGATTTGCCAAGAACCTCCAAACTAAGAAACATCATCTAGGAACTGGGTTCTGTGATCAGTTGATAAAAAGAAAGATGGTTATTCAGACAATACCTAATCCCCACTGTCAAGTGTAGTGGAGGGTCTGTGATCTGTGTGAAATATTGTTAGGATTAGAGCTGTGCTAAAAAAAAAAGCAATTGATGCAGCAATATACCGCAACATTTATTCTCGCAATATTACTACGATTTATTACATATATATACATATATTACATATATATATTACATTTATATGTAATGCTACTGTAATGTTTTTAACTGTTGAAAAATCAAGCAACACGCTGAAGTAATCAAACTTGTGAAACTCTCGTATCACAACATGCTCCGTCCGTACCGAGCTTCCAGCACCTCATATCCCACACACTGAGTAAACACAACAGCTATTTACTGTAAATTCTAATATTTTATGATTTACAACATTCCTTTATTGTTAGAATGAATACTTTTCATATATTTTATACATTTTGTAGTTTTTTTCAGTGTAAAAGTTCCACAAAAACCCGCGAAACAAGCGAAAAACCTGCGATCTGTATTTTTTTCATTAATATTTTTTTAAAACCCGCGATGCACCGAGTCCACTAACAAAACCTGTTAGTGGTTTGGTTCATTAGCAAATAATGTGTTTGCCCTTTTAAAATCATAATGACAACAGAAACTACCCAAATCACTCTGATCAAAAGTTTACATACACACATATGGTTATAGTTCCTGATAGACCCCTGCATGTTTCATCCAGTGTTCCCACTGACGTTGTTCGATTACCCATTAACCATGCAGAAAGCAAAATAATTAACAAAGGGATCTGCGGCAGAAGATAGTTGAACTTTATAAAATAGGAAAAGGATATATAAAGATATCCAAGGAATTAAGAATGCCAATTAGCAGTGTTCAAACTCTAATGAAGAAGTGGAAAATGAGGGATTCTGTTGAAACCAAGAAAAGGTCAGGTAGACCAACAGAAATTTCACTGTCAGCTGACGTACAGGAATCTCTGAAAAGAAGTGGTGTGGCTGTTGATACACAATAAGGAGGCACTTGAAGAAAAAGGGGTTGCATGGTCGAATCTCCAGAAAAAAAGCCATTACTACGTACAGTTCATGCAAGACGGCCCAATAATTTACAGGAAATGGAGGCATTTTGCCAAGGAGAATGGGCAGATTTACCCTCTGAAAAAATTCATCCACAACTACCACAAAAGACTGTCATTCATTTAAAGGAGACAATACACAGTATTAAGAACTAAGGTATGTAAACTTTTGATGAGGGTGATTTGGGTCGGTTTTGTTGTCGTTATGATTTCAAAAGGGCAAACGCAATCGTTCAATAATAATTGGCTTCATCCAACCACTAGCCATGAATAACAGAACAATTTTTGTATTATTATTCATTTTCTCTGAACAATTACAATTTCTGCCAGGGTATGCAGACTTTATACATGTTGTTCACATATATGACTATTTTTGATGTGACCTTGTGTATTGATGTAACCTTGCGTCCTTCATCGTGGCCATCGATGCTGATGGAAACATTAAGTAATACCAAACAAATGAACGACTTCCTGGTATACCTCCTGGTATGTTATACAGAAAAAGCCCCCCCACACACACATACACACATGCATTATATATTTTAGTATTAAACACGTACAACTGATTATTATATTGATATTATACTGATATTGTTTATTAAGGTTTATTAAGACATGGGTTTGTAGGATTTGTAGTCTTAAATAAATGTGTTGCTACGTCTCTAATCATCTGGTAATGAATTACTGATTCATTGTGGGTAAGAGGGGCATCAGAACTGTGCCGTGGGAATTTCGGAAGTATACGTGAAGCTTGTGCAGATGTTCTGCTTTCTGTACATACGTATGTGTGATATTGTTATATTCTGATGCACACATGATGTTTCTCATGCTGTGTGTACTGTGTATTCTTCTTGTGTTTGAAGTGAATAAACCCCCATCAGGCTGCACAAACAGGTGGAGCCAAAAGTAAACACACCAGGACGTCACTGTGTGTAAGTGCATGCGCGTGAAGTTAGCCTTGGTCTCTATATAATCCATCGTGATGCTCTAGTGGAGAATATACTCATCATTTCAGGAGGACCCACAGATACAGAGGGATTATGCAGGCAGAGGAATACACGCGCAGAGGTATCAAACACATGCAATATTTTGTTTAATATACACTGCTCACAGAAATATTAGATATTAAGTTCATTAGGGGTTATTTCCGATATTTTTGTTAGCAGTATATATTTGTATTAATTAAAATAATTGCATTTGTAGAACTTCAAGTGATGCCATGGGTTTCAAATATATTTCAATTCAATTTAAAAAGGTCCGTTTATGAAGCAGTTTATTAAGATAAAAGTTACTTAAATTGGCACCCCGTCTAGGGTTGTTCCTGCCCTTGTGCCCAGAGATGCTGATTGGGCACCGGCTGGCCAGCGACCCCGTGTGGCTTAAGGCAAAGATAATAGATTAGCTGAAGATAATTACAATAACGCACACACACGCACGCACACACACACACACACACACACACACACACACACACACGCACGCACACACATATGCACTGTAAAATATTCATTCTGAAAACATAAATTATCTTATACCTCTGTAAGTTTTTTTTTTTTACTCCATAAGTAAGTTTATTAATGTACTATATTTTTATAGTATACATAACCAGGATTAGTTTCTATGTGAGTATTCGTTTATATTTGTTGTGGTGTGCTGATGCCCTCTTTGAGGAGAAAAAAGTTCTGAAATACATGCTTGCATCATAAAGTCAACAGGAAATGTATTTCATGCTATCACATAAAAGACATATTCTAATTCCAAAAATGCGTATTAAAAAGAGAGACAGAACGTGGAAGATAAAACACGACAGTGCAAAGAAATGCGCTAGATGCACCTATAAAGATAAATACGCATTTGTCTTTATCTTAAGTAGGAAAACAAATTAATGAATTTATTACACAAATATTGAAAATCTAAATGTGGCAGTCACTGTTGATATGAAGTAAATTATGGGAAACATGGGAGCGTCTTCGCTGCTTAGTCATTACACGGTATAGATTAGATCACAATCAGATCAGATTCATATTTATTTGTCACATTATAGACAGCATTATAAAGTGTAATATAGAGAAAAATTCTCTGTAGTGAAGAAATTAATCATATATAT
>JAUZST010003017.1:0-17512 GCA_034779995.1 Parotocinclus haroldoi
GTGTGTGTGTGTGTGTGTGTGTGTGTGTGTGTGTGTGTGTGTGTGTGTGTGTGTGTGTGTGTGTGTGTGCACGCATGCAAAAATAGGTAGAAACATTCATTAGAGGTTATTCTTATCTTAGTAACAAACGTTAAGCCTTGTTTCGGTATTATGACCTCCAGTGCAGTTGTTTTAGTGAACTTGAATATATAAAAATCAATGGTTATGAGATGGCAACAAATATTCTGTATATTACAATATTTACAATTATACATATATTTCTAAACTTCTAAATCTATCATCGAGGCACTGGGTGCCATGTTTTTTTTCCCCTCTGGCTGACTATCATCCACTCTTCTTATCAGTACAAATGATTTACCTGCCACAGTATCCTCAGCTACAGAGAGCCGTTGGTCCCTCTGCACATCTGATCCTGTTTCCACCTCATCAACGGCACTCCATAAAACGCCAGTGCAGATATCCAGAAATTGCCAGATTCTCCGACTTTATCATCCGGTACCTGGCTATATACTTCAATTTTGCATTTAGCTCTTGGCTCACCTTGCGCTTCCAGTTTTTTCTCTGGCTGTGTTTGTTCCTGATACTCACTGCGTGTTTCTTTCCCTCCTAGCTTCCGGACCACCCTCCCCGTTCCTCTACCTGCAGTCGGGTTCTACCACAGCTCGTGAGGATCCTGTGCTCACTGTGGAAGCAACTCAGACGCCACTGTCTGGGATCTCCCTTGTTTTTACATACCTAGGCTGCCAACTTCTGGAACTCAATCTCTTGTTTTCTACACCCAGTTTCTAGTTTATGTTGCTTAGTACTTTTTTTAGGATTTTATTTAAATCCTACATTTGTTTTAGTTGGTTGCCTAGGGTTTTGGCCCATTGCCTCGTGGGATCCCTTATGATCCCATGAGAAAATTACTCAAAGTGTTCATTCTACTACTTAGTAACTTCTCCATTCTTGCACTGCTGAAGAATGGGACAGCCTCCCATACATATTTTGAGGATTAGGTAGCTTGAATGTCTTTTTCATGGTATTTGCAAACTCTTTTCAGAGTCTGAGCTTTAGTGTCTGCAGATAGAGTTGCTGCATCCCTTTGGAACCACAATATCTCTAAACTAATCAGGAGATGTCCCTGAGAGCAATATATGGAAAGCCTTCTACAACGTGATAACCTCTTTCACTACTGCTGTCTACCAGTGTACCCTTGATTTTCTACCACTTTATACTTATCTGAGTAAACTTATCTGAGTGAATAATTGAACACCTATAAGACTTAATGTCCCAGACTCAACTGAAAACTCTGTCAAGTGGTCCTGAACAATCCAAAAGTCTCTCCTGTGTGTAGCAGCAACATTCACCCAATCCTATATGTCTGATAAATCCTCACCATAAAGCAACCATGACTGTTCTGTCATGCTTTTCACTGAAGCATCAAAGGTAATTGCACTAAAATTTAAGGTTCACTCGGTTTTCCATTTTCTGCTATTTACATCTGTACCTGGAGCGTGTGTGTCCCTCCGCTTTATCTGCTGGCTTATGAGAACCTTCCTGCTCTTGTAAATTACCTGCTCTGCTGCTGTCATTGTAGACAACTGGTCTCTACAAGCTTCATCACACTACATAATTAAACCCTGGTATTTCATCTGTTTGATACTAGATTGTCAGCTGTTTGATCCTGATATTAGCCTGTATTTCCAAATGCTCTTTCTGCGACCAATTTAACACATACTTGCCTTCTCTCGTTAGCAACCTTCTGCCTCACTGTGAGTATCACTTTAAGGGAGATTCTGCTTGATCACCTGTCCTCCTAGTCCACTGAGTGTGCAGAACACCTGCAGTTTGTGCAACAGGCTTTCACCAGAAATACAACCAGTCTCATTCTGTTCTTAGTAATTTACACTTACAGCCATCTGCACAGCCACCAGAGTCAACTGGATGCTAGCAACCAATGCCAGCTGGAAAAAAAACTCAGCCCTGTGCAGAATGTTTAACAGGGGGCTGAAAGATCAACTCAAGAATGACCTTGTGGCCTGTGACGATCCATCCAGTTTGCAATCTCTAGTAAACCTGGCTACCTAGTTGGATGGCCAGTAGATCAGTACTTCTACGCATTGCCTCACTTTCTTGTCCTCTGGCCCATCAGATGCATAGCACATGCAGCTGGGTTGTGTTTGCGTAATGATTTTGTGTAATTAGTCAAGATCCTATTAGTCCTTGGTCTACCCATGGTTGGCCAAGCACAACTCACACAACCACTGGTCTTGGTTTAGTTTTTGAGTTGGAGTGAATTCTTACTTGTGATGTTTAACTTATGCCGTACATCTACTAACAGCTTCTCTGAAGCTAGCATACTCCATCGCTGCTGGACCTGTAGGGCATACCCCACCATGACATCTGGGGGCTACCAATCCACCCCTGTCCCTGACATCACATCACCCCATTGTCCCCCATGCAACAAATCTGTTACCTGACACTGATTCCCAATAGCAGTTTATATAATTTGCCATGCCTAGAGAAGGAGGTTTTGAAGAGGTACAAAATGTTAATCATGGAGATGCCATAAAACTTTTTCTTTTCAAAATTCCAACTTTTTGGCATTAAAAAAATACATGTATTTGTTATAGACAGTCACAATTGTGTTTTTGGATCAAGCAGAGAAAAAATATGGAATCTAAATTCTGAGACAAATATTATGGAATTGCTCTGTAATTTTGCACCTGCATCAGATTAAATTTGCTAGTAAGTCATCAGTTTAAAAAGAGTGCTAAAAGAGTGCTCACATCTTGGAGAGCTTGTGTACTGACATGAATCATAGCTCCAACATGAGAGCTGTCAGTAGAAACAAAGGAGAGAATTATAAAACTTATTCAAGAAGGTAAATCATCAGAGAATGTTGCAAAAGATGTTGGTTGTTCCCAGTCAGCTGTCTCTAAAATATGGACCAAATACAAACAAAATGGTAAAGTTGTCAAAGGGAAGCATATAAGCAGACCAAGGAAAACATCAAGATGCCAAGATAGAAAACTTAAAGCAATATGTGTTGAAAACAGAAAATGCACAACAAAGCAAATAAGAAACAAGTGGGTGGAAGCGGAAGTCCGTGTCTGTGATCAAATAGTAAGAAATCGGGATTTACATACAGAAAAGCCAAACGAAATCCATCATTAACACAAGATCAGAAAAGAACAAGGTTACAGTGGGCTAAAGTAAAGCAATCATGGACTGCGGTTGACTGGATAAAAGTCATTGAAATTTTCTTATTTCACCAGCCGAAAGGATGTTTGGCTATGATGATAACATCTCTCACAAATAGAATATTCATATTCATATCACAGTCTTCTGGTATGAACATGCAGCTGATAGCTCCCTGTCCTGCTGTCAAAGTCCCAACTTTTCAACATTTTCTGTATTACCTGTATTGTATTCTGTAAGTCAAAGGAAAACTTGACACTCATTATACTTCCAAGTGGGTTTTACTCTTTGCATCCTGAAATACACCCATGTCTTGGGTGTAATAGCTTTCATCCTTTTTCAGTGACAAGCTTTGTCCCAGGAACTGGCATATGAAGAGCACCTACTGTTGTTGCAGGGGTCTTCTGTCCTCCATGTGGATCATGCTGTCCTGATGCAGAAGTTCTTTGCAGAACTTGCTAAACAGGTTTATCTTTGTATACCTAGATGACATTGTCATCTTTTCCTGGTCAAGTTCCGAAAACACCATTCACATGCAACAGGTGCTCTCATCCCTCGGCTCTTTGTGAAGGTGGAGAAATGCAAGTTCCACAAAAGCGTGGTGGTGTTCCTGGGCATCGAGTCAGGAAAGATTCAGGCAGATCCAGTCAAGGTGTGAGGAGTAGTGGAGTGGCCAGATCCCTCCAACCACAAGGACCTGCAGCACTTTCTGAGGTTCGCCAATTTCTACAAGACGCTCATCCAGGAATACAGTTCGATAGCCTTGTTGTTTATCTGATTCACTTCCTCTAACATTCCCTTTTCCCGGTCTTCAGAAACAGAAGGGACCTTCAGGTGTTTTAAATAACTGTTCAGTTCCACCCCAGTCCTGACACACCAGTTCATCATAGAAGTGCACACGTCCAAGTTGGGGGTCAGGGCCGTCCTCTACCAAAGGTCCAGACTCGAAGGTTGACTCCACCCATGTGTACTTTTCACACACCATGAGTGGAGACATTAGTTGGAAGGCACCCCCAGCCATCCATCTTTTGGACTGAAAACAAGAACCTGGCATACACCCAAGCAGCTAAAAGGCTGAATCCCAGGCAAGCCAGGTGGGCTTGTTGCTCACCTACTGCTCAGGATCCCGTAACGTGATGCCAGACACCCTCTCTCACCAGTTCTCGGACCCTGTCCATCTTTCGCCCTGACTGCATTTTAGCCAACATTACCTGAAAGGTTCTCAAAGCTATTGTGGAGGCTCAGAGGACCGGCTTGATGCCCCCAGGTGGGGTCTTTGTCCCTCGGTCCTCCAGTGGGTCCCCAGCCCAAGGCTCAGTTGCGACCCGGCATGATTTACCCTGAAACTCATCAAGCAGTACTTTTGGTGGCTTACCTTGGAAGTGTTACCGATCATACGATCCCGAGCTGAGGTGGAACCCAAAATGCAGCACACGATGACAACCAAGATACGGGGATGTGAAAAAACAAGGGGTATTTATTAATAGCAACAGACAGGTACAGGTGAACAATCTCGGAGACAACGTGATCAGTGCTATATGCAAACATTGTAGTGCTCACCATACGGAGCTGGGTGTGTGGGGGTAGAAATGGAAAGAACCTGGTTAATTTTGGCGGAGAGATTAGCAACCTGACGACTAAGGACCTGATTAGATTCTAACAGTGAGTTGAGTAGTTTGTCGTGTTGTTGAAGCCAGACTTGTTGATGGTCTAAAGCGATGCCAACGGGCAGAGGGTTTGGAGTCACCGTGTCTGCAGTTTCCATGCCTGTGGCCAGAATGTACTGCTATGGATCGTACGATCCCAAGCTGAGGTGGAACCCAAAACGCAGCACACGACGGCAACCAAGATACGGGGATGTGGAAAAACAAGGGGTATTAATAGCGACAGACAGGTACAGGTGAACAATCTCGGAGACAACATGATCAGTGCTATATGCAAACAGTGTAGTACTACGTGAGTGCAGACAATAGTGTAAGTACAATAGTGTGTGTGTGTGTGTGTGTGTGTGTGTGTGTGTGTGTGAGTGTGCGGGTGCGTGTAATAAATACGAAGATGTGTAATGTGTTGTGTGTGGTGAGAGTTCCCAGGAGTCCAGATGTGTACGTCAGGAGTGCAGGATACAAATAGCAAGAGGTAAGGCTTCAAACAAACAAAGCACAACTTAGGTGAATTGGAGAAAAACACGGAGGAATAAGGATAAATGGAGACGAGAGAAACACAAACACGTTGCATAAGCAGAGTGAACAAAGCCAGATACCAGTGATATGGACGAAACGTTCTGGATGTGAAACCCGGTGTTTTATAGGCGGTGGTAGATGATGGATAATTCTGGACAGGTGTGGAAGACGGAGGGAGGTGGAGAATAGCGGACAAATGGATTTCTGTGGAAACAGACAACACGCAAGCACAGCACAGCACTGGTACAAAAACAAAACAAAGACTAAAGGACTGGGGGAAAACAACAAAAAGGGTGAACAGCGAAAAGAAAGCATGACAGGGAGAATAAAAGAAGAGCAAATGGTGAAAAGGCAGCAAACTCTAACAGGAAGCTAACAAAAGAGAGTTTGTCTCAGCCTACCCCATCTGTGTGTGCAGCAAAGCCTCCAAACAAGCTCTGGACCATGGTCACACATTGTGGTGAACCCCCTGACTCCAGTGACATGACCGTTAACTTTATGGTGGTTGACTGCTTCCCCAAGGGTTTTCGTCTGATTCCCCTGAATATCATCTCTAACAGGGGCCCGTCGTTCACATCACAATTCTGGCAAGCCTTTTGCAAGGCACTGGGAGCCACTGCAAGTCTCTCAGACCACCAACAGACCGATGGGCAAACGCTCTAAACAGGACCACGAGGTGCCGCGTCATCGCCAGGAGACAGCACACCTGGAGCTCGTATCTGGTCTGGGTCGAATATGCATGTAACCCATGTCTCTTCCACTACAGACATGCCCCCTTATTAGGCCTCCCTGGGCTGCTAATTGGTCAACCTGGCTGTCCTGTCCATTCAGGATCACGTACACTGCTCAAGACGTCACCAATTTTATGCATTTACATCAACAACAGATGGAGTAAAGATGCAAAGAGGTCCTTTTCTCATTGCACACTGGACATTGAGTTCTTGTTGGTAAAATGTCAGCCCTTCTATCTTCCACGGGAATTCTTAGTCATTTTTATCATTGCGGTATATATTCCTCCTGATGCTGACACCAATATGGCCCTGGATATCCTCTGTCAGAAGTCTACATAAGGAGGACGCATTGTTGCTGGGGACTTTAATCAGTCATATCTGAATAAAGTTCTCCCACGCTTCTAAAATATATGTACTTTGTGGCCAGTTGAGAAAACATAATGGATCATGCATACACCATTTAAAGTACACCCATCCCCATCTGAGCACATCTCTGTGATGCTGACCCCAGAATACAGACCTTTGCTTACCAGCACTGATAAATACTGTCACAGGCGACAAGACTGCTTCTAAACCCTGTGATACCAAATCACCCAAACAATCACTTTGCATGGTTTGAGGCTCTTAAAACATATCTGCAGTGAAGAATACCCACACCCCGAGGAACAGGTTCTGGGTGTGCACCCAGAAAACGTGATGAAATCATGAGGAAGATTAATCAAGGAAAAGCTGCCAGTTCTGTGCAGAACAACTGATGCAAGTCCTGAAAGACATATTTAATATCTCCCTGCGTAGGATAATAATAACTCCAAGCCGTGGTTTCATCCTGCTACAAAGCCTTAGCCATCATCCCTGTTCCCCCAAGGAGCAAACACTACAATAATGATCCAGCTTGATGTATTATATTCCCTATTAATTAACTTTATACCTTAAGAAAATCTGCCCAACATAAAATCTGAGTAGGAGCAAAAATAAACTATTTTTATGATAATTTGTTTGACAGAATTCACAAAAACAGGCCGTTTAGCTATAAAACAAAATGTGGTTTGGGGTTTTGTTTGTTTTGTTTTATTAGAAATAATGATGATGAGAGAGTAAATTAGATTATTAAGTTTGTTAGACACTGAGGCATACTAAAGCTGATGACCAATGCAAGCAAAGTGATGGAAAGATGAAAAAATTAGAAGGGATTACAGACTGACGTTCAAGAAATCAGGGGTTAGGTAAAACTATGCAATACGTTTCTGTCGTTTAGTGAAATTGATGTTCTGCAACTACAAGAAAATTTTCCACTACATATAGTATATATAATGAACCTTGCCAGTGTAGCAGTATGAATGCTGTTCTTATGGTTGATGGGGGTATGGACAGAACAAAGGAACACAGTGAACACATCAAACAAAACGTTAATTTATGCTAGCTACCTCAGTAATAATTATTTTTTATGGAGTTGATATTTCCTTTCCATTTATTTTAATTCATTATTTTAAGTGTTCTGAATTTAGCATTCTACACTGTTCTATCAATGTTAATCTAACTAAAAAAACTATTTTGTGGTATTCTCTTATTTCAAAAGTCCCCTTATATTAGTTTGTCAATTGAGCCCTACTAGCATAATGCACTTTGACTTCAACTCTCTGTCACTTTGACAAACTTAAACATCGTATACCTCTTGTATTATCTTTTTTAAATTTTAAAACCACACATAATCAGACAATCAGACAGCTGGTGCTGATCCATTGCAATGCTCAGCTTTATATGCCTTCATAGAAAGGTGTTAACCTTAGTAACTGCATACATGAGAGTACCCTTGAACATGCAATACTCAACACTCCATGAGTGCAACAAATTAAATGGTTCCACCAGCCCCTTATATATGTTAGACAGCAGTGAACATGCAGAACTATGCAGGCTCCTGTCCTTCACTTTGTCACTGTTGAAACAATGCAAGCTTCCTCTCTACTTAGTTTAACTGATGCAGTTCAGTAACTGCTGCACATTGCAACAGGCAATAAAAAAGCATGCTTAAAGAAGCACATGAATAACTGAATGGTCAGTGTGTAGAGTGAATGGTACACAATAGTGTAAGGCCTTAAAGTGCCTAAGAGTATTTTCACATATAGTCAATTCAGCTGAACCAAACTGAGTTCTTTTAAAGTTAATTTGAAAGCAAAGCAGCTACAAATGGTCTCGAAAATGTCTGTGTTCACATTGTAAACAAACTGTAAAGAGGCTTTCACTTATCTTTTTGGTCCTATTTAGGGTTGATGAGAGTTCAACACAGGTATTGTTTAACCCTCAACTCCTGTAAAACACTCAATCATGTGTATTAATAATTTCATGATGCTGTTTTACAAAGCATATGATAAAACTCAAAATATGATATGAAATCTTTCAGTCCAAGCACAGTCAATAACTTCCATTACCAATATAAGCTTGGTGCCCTCAGTACATTTCCACTTACTGCCCATACAGGGTTATACACAGGGTTTATGGATAGAAATAGAGTTAATTCTGGTTAATGGGACCACATCGGGACACAAGCATTTTGGTCCTAATAACCGGCTGGTCCGATTAAACGAACATGCCCTATGTTACAAGACGGGACGTGCTATGTAACATATTAAATATTTATTAAACCTTTATTATGCAATATACATGTATAGCGAATGTACAAACAAGATCTACTGTTGCTTAAGTTGTTCATTGAAAAATAAATTTGAAACCAAGTTTTTCAAAAACACAATCTACAACACAATCTATAGATACTCAGCAGACAAAGCATAATATTGTAAAAAAAAGTCATTACTAAATTCCAGTCAACGTTTCAAGAACTTATCCAGTGTGATCTGATGCGTTCTCTTGACGGACTGCACTTTAATAAAATCAAGAAAGTGGTGGGCGTGTTCATCTCCTGCTGGTTTTGCTTTTGTCAACACAACTTTTCGGATTTCCTGACCTTTGATAAAAGCATAAATTCTCCCGGGGAGCCCAAAAATCCTCCCATAAATCGCTGATCCACTTTGTATCTGCTAGGTGGCGACATGTGGCTTATTTTTCTAATTCGCTTCTCACGTTCTTTGCTCTGATTAAGTGGAATTTTGGTCCAAATATGCGAATAAAATGACACATATATAATAGGATTTGTTTCAGCATTTGGTCTGAATAAGTGGCGAGTCCCATTAACCGGTGGTATTCGACTGTATAGGGATCTGATATCCACCAGCATGGTCAAAGGTTCTCTATTAATGATCAAATTGAACAAATGTACAATCTGTTGCCTGATGCATCCAACTATACACTGACAATATCCTTGCTTGTTCCCCGCTGTCATAATTATCTACAATGCTGTGCTTTGTGTCCTCACTTCCTGCACATCTAGCACTAATCCATGAAAGTGCTGACTGTTTAGTTTACTTGCTGCAACACCTTCTCACCTGGTTCAGCGGTCACTGAGTTGCAGTGTGATGGTGGCATGGTGATAAAGTATGTTTGAGAATGAGTTCCACTCTGTTGTCTTCCTTGACTGCTCATGGCTGCCAGTATAACACTGTTGGCTTTGAGAATCAGGTGTAGCTGCACCTAGTGCAGGTTGGCCTGGTAGATTAGAGTATGCAGTTCCACCTCAAGAATACAGTATGACTGTGTGAAGCACGTGACAAAAACATTAAGCCTCATAGCACTCCCATGGGCTTTTACTGCCAAAATGTAAGAGTATTGTTCCCAAATGGCAGTCGTGCTGCTGCACCACTGAAGCATGGTTGTGTTGTCTTGCCACTGATTCTCTGTTGCATGCTTCTGTCATTAATGAGTTCTGCTGGTTAAACACTGCAACAAGATGTCGTCAAACCACTGTCATATATTGATATATATCTCATGCTGGCTGATCCTCTGTCCAGGAGAGCTGGAAATCCATAACACACTATTTCTATCATTGCTATTTCTAGGTTGATCTCACCACAGAGCTGTTCCAACTCCCTCATTCGCTGCAGTGATTGATCACACTTTGAGGACCAAAGCAGTGTTGAAGAATACACAAATATCTTGTTCCAGCAGGAAACACTGTAACTTATACTACAGAGATAATAAAAACTTAGACTTTACCAGTAATTGTATGTGTTTAGTTGGTATGTTTAGTTTAGTGGATACAGCACCACCTACTGATGTTAATATTCTCCCAACACTCCATCTGCATTCTGTACTCAATTGAACTCTGTAATAGAGAAGTCATCAGAAACACTTCTTCAGGTAGCATGAGTGTTGTACTGAACTTCTGATGTAAAAATGTGTGAAGAGAAAGGGGGCAGTACTGTTTTCTTGGGTGTTTGCTGCTCACTGCACAGCTCTGGTTGGTAAAGTAGTCCATGATCCAGGAGCCAGTAAGTGTTTCAATCGGCATTGCCCTAACTTTGCTTCCCAGTAGGAAGAGCTGAATGGTGTTGAGGGCACTTGAGAAATCAAAGAACATGATCCTCACTGAATCATGAGTCCCAGGAGGGTGTTCTGCAAAGAGTGAGGGCCTGAAAGTAATGGGTGAGTAAGAGACATTTATAGGGTGTGTGAGTGCTTAACAAGAACAGGGAGCTGTGGTGGGCTCATTCAATTGCTCTGCAATGTGTTTGTGTCAGTCATATTCTTAATCTATGGGTTAATCTACATTAATAAGTATAGTTTAGGTTAATTTCCTTTGTTTTCATCATTTCCAAATTCATGTATTCTACCAACACAAAGTTCTGTAGCCAAATTTGCTTCTTATACCATATGAAAGACTCCAAACTCTGACATCAAACTCAAGAAGGATGTTATAAATTTACTGCTTTCATTTATACACACTTTCAAACAAAAATAAGTTTCGTATTCACTTGTGCTACAAAGGCATGCCATGTTTCTCAACAACAATTTTACTTGCAAGTTATCCCTTTTAGTGAAAGAAAAAATGTTGCTCAAAAAGTTAAAAGGTTGCTGGATTAGAAATGCATTTCATCAGATAGACATAATTTGTCTGGAAGCAAACAGGATTATGTGACTTCATCCAGTAGGTCCCTTGCCATAGGCTGACATTTACCCTATTTTACCAGACACTCCACATGGATCTGCTTCATAATAGTGACACTGGAATGCTACAGTTGTATTTATAATCCAACAAGAGATGGAAATAGACATTGACATTTTACCAAATGATCCTTTTCTCAGTGGTATAGTGTTCTGTGTTAGTTTGTTTGATTTTAAGGGCACACACCATAGCCTTGCAGAACTAGGTGTAATCATGTCAAATCACCGTGTTTAGAGTATGTGTTAAATACGAAAAAACTCTATTTACAGTACATTTTCTATGCCTATCTCTTGAATTTTGTTTTCTTTTGTTAGTTTGGTTGGTTAATGTCACTTTTAGCAAAAATTGCTATTCAGAACAGACACAAGGTTACATTGATACACATGGCTACTTAATAACTAGTCATACATACTTAGATTATGCCAATTTAGCATTAGCAATTAGCCTAATTCAGTATTTGAACTGTAAGAGTAAACTGGAGCACATATACATGAGGAGAACATGCAAACTTCAAACAAACAGAGACCAAAGGGTCGAGATCAAAGTAGGGACACTTGATCTGTGAGGTCCCATCATGGTTCCACCTTGTAAAGATTGTAGGTAAATTGCTTTCTCTTGATTAGCCTATTGTGATTGTGTGTGATGAGTCCAGTTGTAACTTAGTTTCTGCCATGGAAATAGCAGTAGATGCTAACATGTAACTAGTAAAGGAAGAAATTAAATAATCATTTGAAGTGGACAAACTATCACTGGATGCTGTGAGGGTGTATACACTCACTGGCAAAAAAATAATGAAAGAAGAAGTTGTTGGGATTGAGTATATTTTTGGCACATAACACTTTCCTGTTAGTTATTATAATAGCTATATGTTAATATGCACAGTTTAATGCCATTTCTCTATTTCTATTCTGGATTGTATATTTATTTATCATATTGCATATCGTATTTATATTTATAAACGATATGTGCCGTAATTTACTTACTTTAAATAATCCTGCTTTTAATCTATCCAACTATCTATCTATCTATCTATCTATCTATCTATCTATCTATCTATCTATCTATCTATCTATCTATTCACTTTTAATTGTCATTTATTTTCTGTTTTTTCACTTTTCTTCCAAAAATGTTATTTTCAATCTTATTTTGTTTCTTTACAAATCAGTGTCCCATCTAAAGTATTTTGTTGTCATTTTAATTTTCTCTCTATCAATTATTTCACTTCTCAAGCACACAAAGGGACAAATAAGTACCATCGCTGTGCTAATCATAAGTATGTCTCTGAGAATATCATTTCTCAGCCTCATATGCCTTTACAGGCAGGTGCAAATAATTCAGGACTGATTAGTCTTGAGCACTCTGGGAAACATATTTCCCCACTCATGGAAAGTGAGCTTACAGTGCAACTGATCAGAGGTGGTGGTGCAGTGCCAGCTTGTAATCAGTAGAGGACAACATGGATGACTTAAGTTGCTTTTCTGCTGGTTATAGTGAAAGCTCAAAACCTTATTATTACGTACAAAGTATGGAGTTTGTAATGCAGCCAGAAAAATAAATATACTGCTCACAAAAATTAGGGGAATTATACCATACTGAAAGATCCCCTAATTTTTGTAAGCAGTGTACTTAAGATGACTTTAGAAGTTGTATGTGTCATGCTTGCTGTATTGTCTATGCACAAAAGGTACAGTGTAAGCACAGTACTATTTATGCTCACTAGCCACAATTCTAGATATGCTCAATACAAAGCTTATATGTATATAGAATTTTAAATAAAATCTTTAAAAAAAACATCACACACTAATTAACCAGAAGGTCCAGGATTGAAATCCCACCACCCACAAGCTGCCACAGTTGGCTATTTGAGCAAGATCCTTAAACCACCATTGCTTGTACTGTAAGAATGTATCAGTTATAAGTCGCTCCAGTTAAGGGGGTCTGCTAAATACCATAAATGTAAATATTTCCAGGCCCAATATACAAAAAGAAGCTTTGTAAACTCATAGTTTTTGTACTTTCATATAAAGTGTATGTGCTCTGAACCTGAAGTTATCATCTGAAGTGACTGGACAGAAGATGCATCATAAAACATTGGTGAAGAAAAACTGCTATTTTTTCTGACACAAAGATCTGAGGAAGTGCTTTATTCCAAATTATACATTTGCTAAAGTGGCTGAAGTGCACATGTGCAGCAGTTGGAGTTGGGGGGACCTGTGACTCACACGGAGAGGGAGGGAGACTAAGTGACAGAGTGACATGCTTTGTTGTTTTCCAGTCTGGATCTTGACAGATAAATGACTGTGGTAATGTTTGTCTGGTGGCTCACTCACATCTGCTGGCTGAGGTACTGCAGAGTATATAAGCATCTTTCTGTGTCTTTTTTCCTTGAATCACACACAGGCCCACACGCACACATGCATAGACACATGCTAGCTGAGATAAGTTAAAAGAGAATATGTTCAGTACATTTTTTTCAGCCCACATACCTTTCTCTTCAGCATTGGTAGTGCAAGTGACCTTGACTTGTCCATTAGCTGCTGCGTTACATTTATTTATGCGTAAAAACTACTTATTAATTTTTATATGAGTATCTGTGCTTATCATAAGCATGTGTAATTTTTTCCATAATATTTCATTAAACAACTATTACACAGGATTCATAAGATGACCCCTCTATAAAAAAAATAATTATAATATTTATTTAAAAAAATAAATAGTATAAAAATTATTAATAAGTAATAATAATAATAATAATAATAATAATAATAAGAATAATAATTATTATTATTATTATTATTATTATTATTATTATTAATAATAATTTTTACTACTACTACTACTACTAATAATAATTATTATTATTTTTATTATTATCATTATTATCATCATCATCATCATGATCAGAATTATTATTATAACATTATTAATTACAAGCAAATGGTACATGAATTAATAACTATTATATATTATAGGTCATTTATTAAGACAGCATTAGCTCAATAGCTCAATGTTTTACTTATTTATTTTATATACATAAATGTATACATTATATTAATTCCATAAAGCATATGCTCTCATCCAGAGGGGCTTGCAATGGAGCTTGGCTGATGGAAGTTAAGGCACTTACTCAGGGGTCCAATGAGTGTCAGGTTGGTGAAAATCTATCCAGCTATCTAGCTCAGAGCCATACGTACGTATACTGCTGATATATAGCTGTTTGTATAAAGCTTTCCAGTTATGTTAATGTTAAAGTTAATTTTTAAATGTGAGTCAAAAATTTGTCAGTGATAGTTAACATTTCCAGTTAAATCCAATTTGCAAATTTCATCAGTGCTGAGAAGTGTGGCACAACTTGACTCAACCTAAGTGTGAAGTTGAAAGTGTTGAAAGGTAGTCAAAATGTTCTGTTAGCCAGAATGCAAATGACACAGGTGAGGTACAGAACAGCACATTTCCCTGAGACTAGCTTGCTTTGTCCACACACCAACACATCAGTACAACACCAGAGATTAGTTCTCACTTCAACAAGCACAAAAGGAAACCTCATTAAAATGCTCACACCTTCATAGCAGTTGTACTATTCTTGTGTGTTGCAAGCTAGCTTGTGCCTCACATCCTCACACATCCCGTGCCACTGGGAGAAAAACTGTCTTGCTTAGCTATGAACTGTTACTTGAAACTATATTACAAGAGGGTCTTTTGATGCTGACTGTTTGGATGTGCTGTCTGACACTGTTTGGGCTCCCATTTGAACTGTTGAAATTATTCCTTAAGTTATATTGTGGTGTTATTTAGCAAAGCTGTTTAGGACTACACTGCTAAACAGAAGTAGCCTTAATTAAATAAACAAATAAATAAGATAAGATCTATAATACAGTATATATAAGCACAGGTCAAAATGCACACTAGAACTGGAAGTAACAACACAGACTGAAAACTTAATATGGACTATTAATAATAGTAGTCATTGATGTTCTGGTCCACTAAGTGGGACAGATCGTGGTAATCACTATGTGAAAGCTTGTGGCAATGTTTTGCAGAACCCCCTTACAGGGAGACACAATGAAATAAGCAACAGGCAATATATGATTACTGGTCATCTGCTATACACAAACACACAGACATAACTTATCTCTATACAGGTTTTACCTAACTTGCCCCCACTGGGTAAGATGTGGGCCCTACAGCCTAACCTCAGGAGTGGGTCATCTCCTTGTAAGAAATAATAACATAAAAGACAAGCAAATAATCAAGACATATAACGAACACATATGGCATGCAGGTATAACAGATAAGTATAATCACACATACACTGCTGGTGATGGGCAAGAACACCTCGTCCTCATCACAATGCTACATTGTATTATTTCACTAAGTGTCCCAAAAGCATTTGTGATGCCCGATCAAAGTGACCACAGCCAACTGTCTCTTGGAGCGTTACTTCTGACGGATTTGGGTGCCAGAAGAGCTCCATAGCGACCAGGTATGGAGCTTTGAGTTTCAGGTAATAATGGAGGTGAGCAGGCAGCCTTGGAATCTTCAAGACATAAACCACACTGCTCTGTCTACAAAGTGATGGCCTAGTGGAGAGGAGAATAACAGCAAGGGAAAAGTGAATGACATAAGTGTGTGTGTGTGGTGCACAAGAGGTTTACCACTGAAAACTGGGGTACACATAGTTGCATGTGATGCAAAGGCTCCAGTGGTACAGGGAAGGTCTATGCACCCAATGCGCTGGCATGGGCATGTTGGAGTCTTCTTTTTGAATTTTGTGGGTAGGCCATCAACTCGCAGTTTGGCAGCTGGTATTACCTCGAGGGAGGGCTATATAGTGTTGTTTGCTTTCCCAGTGGGTGTTCCCGGTGCTAGCATGCAAATCATGGCTCGATGGTCTGTTTTTTTTTTTAATGAGGTAAGTATGTCTGTGTGCTTTGCTTTATGTGCGTTCATTCATTTGTGTCAGATTAAGCTCATGGTGTTACATGTACTACATTCAGATGAATAAGTATTGCAAATATTTTTTGGAAGAAACTGCGTTTATGTGCTTTGAACTTAAGTCAAAAAGGACCAGCCAGATTGTTCAGCAACAATGCAACAAGCATTAAAGAATAAAAGTACAATACTTTTAGAGCAACATAAGCTACCTTCAAGATCACATAATTTCCTGGGTCACCCATGCATTTTCACCAAGACAAATCAAAAATAAAACTAGGACTCAAATTTTTTAAACCAACTTTTAGAAATCATAAGATTGTCCTGAACCACTTCTTGCTGCAATCAAGGTCTGATGCATTTTATTCCTGATTATGGCTTCATCAGGATCATAGAATCAAAATGGCAACACTTCGCTTCTCAAAGCTGCCTGCTGTTGCTCATTTTGTTGACCTCAGCTTTTTATTTATTTTATTTTATTATATGTTTGCTTCAGAATTTATGTTTTTCCCTCAAGGAATCCACACTGACTTTAGGCTGTTAAATTCAGCAGACGTTTGTGTGAAAATGATACATCTACACATAGTGGTTCCAGCCCTGATGGCTGGTGCGAGTACCCTTCATGTACAGATGAGCTTTTACAAGAGCTTCAGTCTCTTCAACTGTACAACATGCTGTATATCCGAAGCTCTCTTCAGCCAAGCCTTCAAGGATATTAGATGTTGATTTAAATGAAAGACAGTGCTAATTTTGGTAGTTGCTTTTGATTTAGTTTTAGTCTTAGGCTAAATGACAAATTTTTAAAATAAATTTTAGTGACATTTTAGTCATTTAATCATCGCTAGTTTTCATCGTAGCCAAATTTAACTTAATGAAAACATTTCATTGAAAATATTTCAGTCTAGTTTTAGTCAATACAAATGAAAAAAATTGTTTTGCCTAATTTTAGTCATGCATTTTACAGGTATTACATGGCCACTTTTGTCTTCAGATCTTCATTTATTTATTTAAAAAGATATTCATCTGCTGACAATTTTACTAAAATGTCAATTTGACTGATTAAACATTGCAGTGTGTCCATATATTATGGTTTCACTGTATATCAATTCAACAATATATTCAAAAAGGCTACAGTGTTGTCACTGTTTAATCTGCTTATTTTAAAGCAATGTTACAAGTCAATGTGGACAATGTTTTTCTGTGTATAATAATGCACTGCACATACAGTATGCATTATCTACATCAAAAACTAAACATGAAACATAAACTAAAGTCAAAGATAATATATGAAACATATATAGATAAATAACATTATATTTAGTGACCTCAATTACAACTCCAAATCATAAAATGATTTGGCATCTGGAATGGACACAATGAAAATGTGCAATAGTATTTCAGATCTCTTGTAGAAGAAATGCAAGCTGTGCATT
>JAUZST010003018.1:0-17512 GCA_034779995.1 Parotocinclus haroldoi
TATATAAACACCTGGAGTACGTATCTGGGGTTTAAGGATAATTTCTAAATATAACTTGAGTATAAACAGTATTGGGGTGTGTGTGTGTGTGTGTGTGTGTGTGTGTGTGTGTGTGTGTGTGTGTGTGTGTACACGTGTGTGTGTGTGTCTCTCAGGGCGAGCTCGGACCTGCTGGACCAAGAGGAGAGGATGGGCCTGAGGGACCTAAAGGACGATCTGGGCTCCCTGGTGATGCTGGACCCCTTGGACCAAACGGAGAGAAGGTGTGTACGTGTATTCATGAGTGCATGAATCATCTGAAAATCTGTGAACACTGTGCACCTAGGTCCCACAATTTTGGATAGATAATGGCAGTATAACTTTCACGTGGCTTCGTAAGACTTGTGTAGACTAATGACTTTTGTAAACAACAACTTAAGCAGTCACCAACATATGATTTTTTTGTAATTGTTTATTTGCTTAAATTCTTTTAGGGTAAGCTTGGTGTTCCCGGATTGCCAGGTTACCCAGGAAGACAAGGGCCGAAGGTAAATTTGTGAGCCAGAAAACCTTGCTTTATGGCATTTCAATGTTTCTTATCATATCTGATCCCTTTCTTTTTGAGTGCATTTGAATGCAGACTAGTAATCCTATGAATGCTAGTCTTATTAACTTAACATCAGACACACTACATGACTGTCAGAGTCGTCGATTTTAAAGTAATGTTCACAGAACATTCGTTTTCTCCATTTGGGAGTCTTTATGTTGTGGTTGCATGCTGCACTACTGATCAGCTTCAGGGAGGTCAAACATTACACAATCCTTCACTAATCGCTGATGGCTATCTGCTCACCACTTTGTCATGAAGACACACGCAAGAAGTGATAAGCAGAGGTAGCACGATATCGTGCATGAGGCACACTTTTATGTTCCAAAAATGTCAGAAAACAAGCAATTTGCAGTGAGAAAACCAAAAAATGATTCAACGCTTTGGCTGTAGCAATGCTTATACTCCTGCCCCTTTGTTTTCCACTCACTCACCACAGCATACGGATTGGCTGTAGCTCAACACCACATTTACTGCCAGTCACAAACTGGTCGCAACAATTTTCACACTATAGGATTTGGACTCTCTGAAAAGTCCAGACATCAAACATGCTAGATATTTTTCAGGGCTGTGCGAGCGATCATGTGACCTTTTGAGTGATTGAGGATGTGACATCGCCTCTCTGAAAATTTCACACTTAGTGATGAACACGTGATTTTTAATCCCAGAGCAACCACCTACTCTGGGCTTTCCTGGATCACATTGCTGACCAGTCAGCAAAAATCATTTTGTGTGAACTTAGCATTACTGATTATTCACATTTTTGCAACAATGCAGTCAAAGCAGAGCAATCCCAATATGAAGCACCTCATTATCTGATATTGATATAATCAAATTCTCAATATTCTTTAAGTTCTTAATATACAGGGTGAGTCAAAGGTCACAGGACAAAGGGTGAATCAAAATTCGCAGAGCATGTCGCACGATACGTCATGGACTTTTCTTGCCAAATCCATTGTTGAGCTTTCATCATTGGTAGAAAGTCTTTGGATGAACACTATGTGGTTTGTCGTCCATAGTCCCAGGTTTTCTTAATTTTGCTATGAGGGATGAAACAGTGCTGTGTAAAACAGCTGCATTCCCTGGACATCAGTCAACTCCATCTTCACTTACCTGTAATGAACAACAAAAGTTTTGATATTTCTGTGTTGATAACTTTACCCACAAGAGATTTTGCTAATCTGGTTGCAAAAATTGTTTTCTGAAACAATCCTGGCCTTTTTTGATATACAACATGATCACTTAAAAACTTACACCCATTACTTTCTGGAGTATTCAGACATCGCTTTTGACTGCATCCTGTACTGCATTTCATAGTTTTCCCAAAGTGTTCCATGGATGTTTGCTCTGTTTTATTTGAAATTTGTGTATCATTTATATCCATACTTATGTACTATAATTTTCTTTCTCTGGGCTTCAGGGTTCTCAAGGATTCCAAGGTTTCCCAGGAGCTAATGGAGAGAAGGGAACAAGGGTACGACTGAGTGATCAGAACTGCACTAAGCACAAGCTAACAAAACAGTACATCACCATTCTGAAGTCCCTCTCTATATTTCTGTTTCTCTACAGGGAACAGCTGGAAAGCCAGGACCACGAGGTCAGCGAGGACCTACTGTAAGTTTCTACAAAATACAAGTATTGGAAAGAACAATAAAATTCAATTAAAAGATTTTGTCCAAGTTGTTGAAGCTTTATAAAATTATGCTTTGTTCTTGTTTTCTGTTTAGGGCCCTCGTGGAGAGAGAGGACCAAGGGGCCCCACAGGGAAAGCAGGACCAAAGGTAACTGATTTGTGCAAAGTGGATAATTTATTAGAGACACCTGCACTCTCTCTGTATGCACATTAGACATGTGAAGGTGGAGTGCAGCATAAAAGTTTTCTGTGGATCAGTTTTAGTGTGAATCCACATTAGAATGGTAATTCAAGTGATCTGAGCAAATGAGGCATGGTCATCTGTGCTAGACTAGATGGTGACAAAATTTTAGAAACTGCCTACCTTTTCTGCCTGTGCATGTCCTCCCCGTGTCCGCATGGATTTACTCAAGGTACTCTAGCTTTCTCCCACATTCCAAAGACATGCGTGTTGGGTTAATTGGTGTTCCTAAATTGTCTTTACTGTACGTGTGTATGGTGTCTTGGCAACCCCGTGCTGCCTGCTAGGCAATAGCTTTGCTGCAACCCTGACTAATTTTCCTTCCTAATTGCTTTTGATGCCTGCCATTGTGAATTTAAGCTTTGCTTCTCTGCAGGGCAACTCAGGAAGTGATGGACCTCCTGGACCACCTGGAGAAAGAGTATGAACAATACGATTGATTATATAGAACAATAAATCAATGACAGTAGTTTTTCTGAGCACGTATTTACATGTATGTATTTACTGCAGGGTCTGACCGGACCTCAGGGACCAACTGGATTCCCCGGACCTAAAGGACCTCCTGTGAGTGAATTAAGTAATAGGAATGTACATTTATGTTACATGTTTATGTAAGTTAGCAGGAATGAAATGACAATAACAGGATGTGTCTGTGTTTTTCATTTTCTTATCCTGTCTGTAATCGTTTATCCTCATTTTTTTCAGGGACCACCTGGAAAAGATGGACTGCCTGGACATCCTGGTCAGAGAGGAGAGACGGTGAGGATTATTTAATATGTGCTGTACAAACAGACCCAGTCCAAATTCCTGGACCTCCCTGGACCTCAAATGTATCAAATCTATGATCTAGCCTGCCCCATTTCTTCTTTTCAGGGATTCCAAGGCAAGACTGGACCTCCCGGACCTCCAGGTGTGCTCGGACCTCAAGTAAGCATGACACAAACACACAACCTCACATGTATGCACACACAAAAACAAAGCACTGTTCAGTCATTGTGGCAGATTCATTCCATTTCTGAAGGGTGTTGTTCCACTCAACATCATTTTTCAATTCGAACTGTAAAGATTGATCTAAATGTAATTATTTAATATACATATCTGTATTAATCAAGACATTTTTAAATTGTAATAGAAATATATTTAGTCATTTGGATAAAACAAATTAGAATTGTTATCTTTTTAATTGAACCTGATAATGTTTCAATTAGTGTTCATACAAGTATGTCAATAAGGTGGATGTTACTGACTTATACCTTGTTACCTATAATTCATCTCTCTCTGCAGGGACCAACAGGTGAGACTGGACCAATGGGTGAACGAGGCCACCCTGGACCTCCAGGACCACCAGGTGAACAAGGTCTTCCCGGCCCTGCTGGAAAAGAAGGAGCCAAGGTACATACACACTAATGACACACAATCATACCTCACACAGGGGTCTAAAATTTTATATAGTATATAAAGATTCAATTATATGTTTATTTATCTGATGTTTACTGAACTTTCAAATATTGTGTGTTTGTAGGGAGATCCAGGTCCCGCTGGCCCTGCTGGAAAAGATGGACCCCAAGGCCTTCGAGGTTTTCCTGGAGAGAGAGGATTACCTGGACCTGTTGTGAGTTACATATTTATCATATATACACTTATTTTGTTTCAATACTGATATTTGCTTTTGATTAAATAATAGTTTCACTATGAAATGTCATTAGATAATAATACATTGTTAGTTAAAAAAGCCAGTCATTTACACATTAATCATGTAACAAAGTGACCTGAAAATAAAATCTTTAATGTATAAACACTTCTTCACAATTATTGGCACTTATGGTACAGGTGGGAGAAAAAGGTTATAAGAAATACACTTTTTTGGTTAATTAGCTTGATGTTAAACTGAAAAAAACGTTATTTAAAATTGGGTAAAAGTTGGGTAAAATATATACCTCATCAGTAAATAAATATTTGAACAAAACCACGTTCCACAATTACTGAGACCCATGGAAATTTTTAGAAACAAAACATTTAATATGTAAATATTGAGTAATATTTCCCTGCATTTAACTTCTAAAGCGTCGTCTTTCATACAGTATTCATGTTTTGCTGGGGTATGTATATGAGGTGACACAATGGTTTAATTCCCTTACTCATTCTTCAATAGACGAATACACAATTTAAGTAATAGAAGAATCTAATCTTCATAAGGCAATGGATTTGCTTTACTGTCCGAATTTATTACCTTGTTTTGGGGTCATCAAGACTCCAAAACTCACGTCGGACACTACCTTCAAACCAGCACACCAAACCAATAGACTCATTGTATTGTCAGGGCCAATACAGTACATAAAGCTGTTCCACTTTTTCTATGTTCACTTGTTTACTTTACATTTAAGTAAAGCGTAATTGTACAATCCCTATTTACCTACGCTACATTTCAATTAATCATTTACTTTTTTTCAGGGCGCTCATGGATTGAAAGGAAATGAAGGACCCCCAGGACCACCAGGACCTGCTGTGAGTAAACATAATATATTTTACTTTCCTTGCTATTGTATTTTATTTTACTGTCTCTGTGTCTATAGCTGGATTTGCATATTAAAGCAAAAGCAAATGAAAATGAAAGTGTTTTTTTCATCTACTGTTGAAAAAAACTGGATGAAAGTAGTAGGATGGGGGCGGGGGGCATATTAATTGTACTACAGGCACCAGTAAATGATCAGCTGGTTGTTTAGTCTCATGAGACATTTTTACAGTTGTATTATTTCAGTATATTTCTATCCATTACACCATATTTTTTCACCAGTTGTACAGTTCTTGCATGTTAACACAAATACTGTATATTATAACAGACAAGGATGGAAAAACCCTGTCTAGCTACATCTTTCCATATCTCTTTTTTAATCACTGTTTCCTTTTCCTTTTTGTCCTCTGCTCTACATGTTGGCTTATCAGTAAGTATATGTAAGCAGAAATATCTGTTAGTATCTCTTGCGCTCACTGTCTCTTACTTTCTCACTTAAGCAATGCTATGTGGTTAACTGTTATTTTGCTCTTACCACAGATTATTTGTATATTCTGTACTGAATTATTATCATCATCCTTTTTTGTAATTACAGTTCAAAATTGTTAATATGAAGGACCTGCTAAAGATGATGTAATTCTGACTAATCTAGACCAGTTCAAGTCCTAAATAAATGCAGTCACCATAATTACAATTGCCTTGAGTATCATTTTTTGTAATATTTTTACAGGGTTCTCCAGGTGAGCGAGGTCCAGCTGGTCCAGCAGGCCCCACTGGTCCCCCTGGGCGTTCAGGACCTCAGGGACCCCCAGGACCCGCTGGAGAGAAAGGTGGACCGGTGAGTTTTTGCCTTTCACACAGATCTCTGGTCATATCACTAGGTGTAAATCTGAAACCTAGACCTGCCATTCACTGTTTAAAAATATGTTGCTTTAATTTACATGCAGTTAGATATAGGTTAATTGAGTTTCTCCTTACTTCCTAATAATTATCCTTGCTCTACAAAAACTATACAACAGTTACATGGTTGATATTGTCTCAGGATACTCACTCCATTGTTTACGCTTTCTGTTTCAGGGAGAAAAAGGACCCCAAGGACCTGCTGGAAGAGATGGCATTCAGGGTCCTGTTGGTTTGCCAGGCCCTGCTGGACCTCTTGGACCTCCAGGAGAAGATGGAGATAAGGTATGGCTACTGCAAAATATACTAAAAAGAAAAATTAACTATGCATTTGTCATTGTTTTGATGCTATTTAGTTATTTTATTTTACAGGGTGAGATCGGTGAACCTGGTCAGAAAGGAAGCAAAGGAGATAAAGGAGAACAAGTGAGTCACAATATTTAAAACAAATATCCTCTGTAAGATAATCCTTTATTAGTCCCACAGTGAGGAAATGTACAGACTATAGTAGCAAAGTGAAAGAGTGAAAGTAATGTATACTATTAGTATAAGAGTAAAAAGTTGAAAGTTTGCTATAAACATGTACCTATATACATCTTAGATACAAATTGTACATCAGAATTGCACATAATCTTTGTTGCAATTAACATGTTTTGCACTTTGGTAAGCAGTATAATGACCACTTGTAATGACCACTTACATCCATGGGTGTGAGATCTTATGGTGGTGGTGCTTTGTTATGAATATTCATGTAAATATAGCTGAACAACATTGATTTTATGTATTTTTCAGGGTCCTCCTGGACCAACTGGTCCCCAAGGTCCAATTGGTGCTCCTGGCCCTGCTGTGAGTATTTTCTTTATTTATATGTCTTGCTGTGTGTGTATGTGCATGCATGCATGTGTGTGTGTGTGTGAGAGAGAGAGAGAGAGAGAGAGCATGTGAAATAAAGCATCTAAATTTACACACATAACTGTAACAGGAATAAAGCATCTACATTTAGAACACATTTGAGGTTACTAAGGGTTTTCAGTTAAAGCTGTATATTATGTCTTAATCATTTTTTAAATGGGACAATTCTATGGTTTACTTACTTTTACGGTGTACTTACTTACACTTAAAATGATACATTTTAGACTTAAATTATAGTTATAACTTACAGATGAGGACTCATTATCTTATATCTATTTCGTTAATTAATTTAAATTGTAATATTCACTTGATTTTTACTATCAATACAGTCTAACTATTTCAATTACTATCTAGGCCATCCAAGGAGGATGGGTCTATTTTTGAGTCTTGGTCCTCCCAAGATTTCTTTCCTTCTATATTCAGGGAGTTTTTCCTTTCCACTGCTGCCCTAGGCTTGCTCAATTTGGGATTGGTCTATTAAGATAATGTAATGCTGTAAAGTTACTTTGAGACAATACTCTATTGTAAAAAGTGCTATATTATTCAATTTGAATGATTAATTTTCAATAACAGCATGTACAAGTTTGCCCTGAAACAGGACGTTGACTAGACTGGGGTAGATTACATACTTTGCAAATAATGCTTTATTTTCAACAATAATATTAAATAAAACACAATATGAAAACATTTCATACAGTAATTCTTATCTTTTATTATTTAAATTATTTTTAAAGCCTAAAACATTTACATAAAACAGGATTGAAATGCTGCCATGTTGTGTAGGTGTTTGTGCTTATTAGTTTTCTGTCATTTAGCCTTGAATAAGATATATATAAGACAGATTTTTATTGAATAATATTATAATAATAATATTTATTCTTAAGACCACGGCCCTTAAACCAAACAGACACTGACTAGATGAACATTAAACAATGCATACCTGTATGTGAAAACTATAAAACTCTGTGTCCACACTATAAATGAAATCACATCTACACATATATAGTACTGCACTTTTTTTTTACCTCAGTGACCCTTTCCTGGTGGTCAAAACTTGAAAAAAACTTCAAACTCAGAATAAATTAACAAACAGTTTTTATAATATCTCACTGTTTATTGCTGTCTCTCTTCTTTGCCGACTGTCTGTATAGGGAGCTGATGGAGAGCCTGGTCCAAGAGGACAGCAAGGTTTGTTTGGTCAAAAAGGAGATGAGGGACCAAGAGGATTCCCTGGCCCACCAGGTCCTAATGGTCTTCAGGTAGGAACAAACTTTTATCAATTAACAACTGTATTGGAAATATGTCCTGTGATATGGTCCCTGCTGGTTTAATAAAAAAGATCATACTTGTGAGGTATATTGGAAACTGTTTCTCACTGATAAATATGACTTTTGCCAAACAGGGTTTGCCTGGACCTCCTGGGGAGAAAGGAGAGACTGGAGACGTTGGTCATATGGTAAGAAAAGATTACTTACATTTTTAATAATTTTCTTATAACGCCCAGTTACTTTTCACCACTTAGAAGTAAATGATTAACAATTTAACCTCTGTTAAAGTATTAGAATACTCAATTTCCCCCTGTCTCTCTCAGGGTCCCCCTGGTCCTCCTGGCCCCAGAGGCCCATCAGGACCCCCAGGAGCTGATGGACCTCAGGGTCCCCCTGGAGGTAATGGAAACCCAGGAGCAGTGGGAGAGAAGGTAAGAACTTTTAATTTTCTTTTGAATTTTATGAGCCACACGGTATATTAATGTGGTGTTGGGAACTCCTTCATTGCATCAGAACACAATATTATAGATCAAATTAGATCTATGGAGTATGGGGAAAGTTTAATTCTTACTACCTGCCATCTGGCAGAAAGTATCAGCATTTACTGTGGGGAAAAACTGCTGACAGTCAGTCTTCTCAATTCTCCTCCTTCAAGTTAAAGTTAAGCATTTTATGTAATTACGCTGCTACTATAGCCACATACCATGTCATAAGTTATAATTGCTCAAGGTTTTGATAAGCTGTACTTGCACAGTTTGCATTTGCATGCTGATTGTGCTGAGCTATCCACTGTGGAAGATAATTATTATAATATAAAAAATACATATATATATGTGTGTGTGTGTGTGTGTGTGTGTGTGTGTGTGTGTCTGTTTGTAGCGTTTACATTTTTGGACTGCGCACTTGTTGTTTGATTTGACTTGTTTATGTTTATGTGTAATTAAATGTTGCATCATAATTGCTGAAGGAACATGGCATCCCCACTGAATCCGTGTATGTTAGGTAACATGTTTATCCCCTTGCCTTTCAACATTTTGAGCAGATGCTTCGTCAGCATAATAAGATATCATTCCCAGCTATATGCAATACTAGCAGACCTAGCAGAGCTAATTGAGCATTGTGTGAATAACCTAAATATGGGACCCCATTAACTTGTACAGCTTTAACCAATTGTAAACAAAATTTGATGTTTCATTTTATACTTATCTTCACTCCACATGTATTGTATGTTACAATTTGAATTTACACTACAGCATAGCCTTTAAGATTGAAAATTATTTGTTTTGGCAGCATGTTTCTAGCCTGAACAAACTACATCAACAGTTTCCTGGAAGCAAAATTTTCATTGTTGCCAGGTTACAAGTAGTACAAACGGCTCAGTTGTGTGATACAATATTATTTGAATGTTTAAGATTAAATAATGTCCTATAATAATAAAGTCCTAAAGCAAACCTTTTTTGATTTTGTTTTGAGTCGAGTTTCAAGTCATCAAATGTGTTACCAAACTTTCACTCAAGTTCAGGTTGTGTGACTCAAGTCCACAGCTCTGGCATTCACTGACCACTCTTTGCTTTTCTTCTGTCTTCCTAGGGAGACCCAGGTGAGGCAGGAGAGCCTGGTCTGCAAGGAGACGTTGGACCACCGGTATGGCACAGTATTAGCATGGAATTTAGAGTGACATTTACTAGCCAGATACACTACAGTGTAGTATAGAATAACACCTATCCACTATTAAAACATTTTGCGAAATGAGATAAGTAAACAAGTTATATATTAATTAATCATAAATATATTATTGATTCCAGGAGGGAAATTGTAGTTGTTACGCCTGAATGTGAATGCAGTAGCACATATGATGGCTCTTGATTATTCTGGAATTTGTAGTAGGAAATATAACTACGATTCTGTGTACATGCCAGGGTCCAAGAGGTGAGCGAGGAGAAAAAGGAGAAGCTGGTCCTGCCGGAGCTGCTGGTCCCCCGGGGCCAAAGGGTCCTCCTGGAGATGATGGTCCTAAAGGAAGTCCAGTGAGTTCTGATGAGTTGATTTTAGTCAAATTTATAATTTATTTAAATGCATGTATTATTTTGTGAAGAATGTGATCTGTCTGTAGATTAAATACAAAGTTAAGGCAAAAGTTCAATAAATTGTATTTTAATTTACAGGGTCCAAGTGGATTCCCTGGTGATCACGGACCTCCTGGGGAGCCTGGTCCACCTGTATGTCACAACACATCTTTATTTTCAGCATATATTAAATTATTATTTTTCTTTTATGCTGTTAAAGCATTGCTTCACAAGTGACATGGCAGGTAATTAATGCTTTTGTAGGGTTTGGATGGCCCTTCTGGCGACAAAGGAGACGATGGAGAAGCTGGGCAGCCGGTAAGTTTGCCTACCATTGTACCATCAGCAGCCTCTTATTTTAAAGGTTTTAATTCATTTGTGATAATCTGTTTTAGGGATCTCCAGGACCAACCGGTGAATCTGGGCCAACTGGGCCTCCTGGAAAGAGAGTGAGTTACTGTAGTATGGTCTATCCATCTGTTGATCTGCCTGTTTGTCTGTGTGTCTCCTTTTCATTCTGCCTATGTCTTTGTATAGGGTCCACATGGAGCACCGGGACCTGAGGGAAGACAAGGAGAAAAGGGAGCAAAGGTAAAGAATTAATAAACATAGTGTAAACATATGTAATAACACACGTATAAACTAAACAAGTTTTCCTGTGTAGATATTTGTATGTGCATACATGTAGGTTTACAGTATTATGTTTGGGGCGTGCATGATATATATTTTGTTGATGTCAATTAGGACCTTTGCAGGGAACAAACTTTGACATATTTTGCACTTGGTTGGCACAGGAGCAATTCACTAGGCCAGTACTGTAGTGACCCTGGTTTGAATTATGGGGCGGCTCAAGTGTCACAAAGGGATGACTCCCTCAAATGTTGAGTCTTAGGAAGGCTATGTCTTAGTGTGTGTGTCAATTAACTGTTTGCTTTCACTATTTAGGGAGAATCTGGTCTCGAGGGTCCACAGGGTAAGACAGGTCCTGTTGGACCTCAAGGTGCTCCTGGCAAACCTGGTTCGGAAGGACTGAGAGGAAGCCCTGGCCCAGTGGTAAGTCTTAACACACAGCTTCGCACTCTAACTTCAAGCTAAGAAACCACTTTCCCTCTTGGGTGATGTAAACCACACACACACACACACACACACACACACACACATTGTATCACTGTGACTGAAATTGATCAAATGAGGGGCTATAATTGTCTCCAAAGTTTGTAATTGATTTATGTGTGTTTCGTTTCAGGGAGAACAAGGTTTACCTGGCTCACCTGGACCTGATGGACCCCCAGGACCCATGGTAGTCACCCACACACAAACACATTTTACACACACAACCACAGTGTAGTTCACAAATTAAAAACTATATTCTTTTCTCAGGGTCCTCCTGGACTGCCTGGTCTGAAGGGAGACACTGGAGTTAAAGGAGAAAAGGTGAGAGTGATAGACAGGTCAAATCTACCAACTCTTTACTTGTTTTTATGTTTAATTATTTTCTCATGATTCCTATATCTATACTATATAATATCTATGTATACTAATCTATATCCTCAAAGTAATTGATGATACAATTGTCTTGTCAATGAGTAAGCATCAGTTGTATGTTGTTAAATAAGCTTAACTTTGAGTGTTTTTATATGCACTTATTAATCCTATATCTACAGAGAGTCTTATTTTGTCAGTATTCCAGGAGTGTACCTGAAGAATTGGACAGTGAGAAACGGGAAATGGGTTTATATGGCACAGGATATGAATGGATTTTGTGGGTGTGTTTCAGGGTCACCCCGGTCTGATTGGTCTGATTGGCCCTCCTGGTGAGCAAGGAGAGAAAGGAGACAGAGGACTTCCAGGACCACAAGGAACATCTGGACCTAAAGGAGACACCGTATGATAACACTGATATTACATTACGTTCAGTCATTTAGCAGACACCCTTATCCAGAGCAAGTGATACAAGCTTACAGCTGAACCAGTTGTGAGTTAAGGGCCTTGCTCAGGGCACTGTGGTAGAGGTGGGATAGCAGTCCATAATATAGAAAGTTATAGAGTCACTTTAGGATCTTAAGTCTTCGTGGGCAAAGTCCTTGGTGGCATGCTGGCTCCAGCCAACCAGAGGAGGAAGGGAGTTACATGGTTGGGCTGGAGCTGAAAACAGAAGCAATCTGAGTGGAGCTGAAGCAGATGATCATCTTAGTGTGTGGGGCTTAATCTACATAAGCTCAGAATGTCCGAGGAAGTACAAAACAAGGGACCTAGGGACATCTCTCCATTATTGCTGGTTATAAATACTCTCTACTGCAGTACTGATGAACCTTGGAACCAAAAGGAAAGTAATTCTGTTTATGTTAAGCTTTTTTCCAAGTAAAATACTGAACAGAAAGTGATTACTTTCCCTTTGGACCACGTTTGTCATTTTAGCAGTGGAGATTAGTGAGAGAAGCTTGGTGCTACACATTGTTTAACTTTTTTTTAGAAAAAGGTTTAACATAAAATGATAGCTTTTAAAGTTTAAATATAAACAATAAAGATATTCTTTTACCTAAATATTTGGCAAATAGTAAATCATTTTGGAATAGAAAATTGGAATCGATTCAAGCTATAATTTATAAACAAATTGGAATCAGAATGGGAATCGATAAAATGCAGTAAAAACTAGGTTTCAATAGCCACTGTTTGGAAACTTTGAGACATAAGAAGCTTACCCACAAGTAAAGACAATACATTATTAGTAAATTATGTTAGCTATATTTTTTTAAAAATTGTTTGCTGTTTTTCACTTACGTTCTTTTTATTTTCTTAGGGTATTGCTGGCCCTGCTGGACCGCTTGGACCAATCGGACCCCCTGGATTACCTGTATGTTTTCATCAATTCCTCTTTTAGCTACTGTACTGTATTTGAATGTTAATTTTTAAATATGATACATGTTATATATGTGTCTGTTTTTATACAGGGTCCACCTGGCCCTAAAGGAGCTAAAGGATCTTCAGTAGGTTTCCTCACTGTTAAATATATAACACTTAAATTGTGAATATTACTTTGCAAATTAATTGCAAAGTGTTTTGTCCATCTTTGACATTCAATCACTCTCTTCCTCTGTAGGGTCAGACAGGACCAAAGGGTGAAGTAGGCGTACCAGGGCCTCCAGGTCCACCGGTCAGTATAAGTGCTTCCAATGAAAAATTGTGATATTACCTGCATGTGTATCTAAAAGCTTTTTTGATTTAACACGCTCACATACCATATCAATATTGGTTGCATCTATAATATGTTAAAGTATAAAAATACTCAAACCCCTTTAAAGTGTTCTATTCATTTTGAATGACTTTAACAAACTGTACTCCAATATACGCAGTTTACATGTACAGAAGCACTGTGAAAGCATTCAGCTTGTTCATGCCTAATGTTAGCACTAATGGTATCACTATTATACACAAGTCAAAAAGTACTAATTTTAGTCATTTATAAGTTTTGGTTGCTGAATGCATTTGAACATCAATTGTAATTTTAAAAGTATCATTTTATCTCTAAAAGTATCATTAAACATCTTTATTACATTCTGTGGAACAGGACTTGGACGGAAATTGATATTGACTAGACATTTCCATAGTCACTTTTACGGTGGAGCATGATGCCTTTAGTACAGTAAAGTACCTGAGGACAACTTGTGCACAGTGAATACAATTGTGCCTATTGGCATTAGTTAGTAATTTTCTATAACACTTACCTACAAAGAATATATATAAAGGGCAGTATACACATAAAATATATTTTCAGAAACCAAGTCACAAGTGTAACGCCACCATCTGCACAACATCTTTAATGAGACTTTGTCTCATATACATATGCTAAAGTATTTATGGAACTTCAGAGAATTTCTAGTAAACACAGTGATGTACGTAAGCAATTAACATAGGAATCTGTTATTTAATTAATAATAAAATAATATTTTGAGTATTCAGTACAGTACTGTACACTGTAACAAAGGTAGTGCTATACATTGCCTTTGAGTCTGTTTATGGGAGCACTGTCCAGAGCTAAAAGACAGATTTATATTTCCTAGTACAAATAGACCTTAGCCATTAAATTAGTATGCTTCATTCATTCATAAACAATGAAGCCCCACTGATCAATAGCCATGCCCCAATTCCTTTCTTGCAGGGTCCTCCAGGTGACGTCATTCACCCGCTGCCCATCCACTCTAGTCCAAAGGCCCGTGCACGAAGGAACATTGATGCTAGCCAGTTGGCAGATGATGCGGGCGATGCCAACTACAAGGATTACGAAGATGGCATGGAGGAGATCTTTGGATCACTCAACTCTCTCAAACTTGAGATCGAACAGATGAAGCACCCACTGGGAACCAAGAACAACCCAGCACGTACTTGCAAAGACTTACAGCTCTGCCACCCTGACTTCCCTGACGGTAGGTGCAACAAAACACACAAATAACCAGCAAACATCAACCAGCAAGAACTGGGTATTCTGCTTTACCATTATATATATATATATATCATATATTCTTAAATCAAAAACTAGGGGTTTACATGTATGATAAGAATAAAAACAAGAAAACGTACAGGTGCTCCTCAGTTTACGATGATGATACATTCCGTTAAACCCACTGTATATTAAATAAGTTTAATAAAGTACTATACATATATAGTTTAGACTACCCTAGACATACTTATAACACTTACATTAACTTATAGTTGTGTAAAATGAATACAAAAAAAATAAGTGTTAAGTGTTAAATATCCCAATTTGTATATTGAATAATGTATTGAAGTTGAAAAATTAAACACCAAATGCTACTGCTCAGCTCAGTCAGCTGACTGCTGCCCTGATCTGCAAGAAGTGTACTAAAAAGTATTGCACTATATATTGCTTACCTGAGGAAAAGTTCCAATTCAGAATGCAGGTTATGCTAGATTTGTAGTTTTGTGTAGTCGAAGTGTCATAAACCAGACCTTCATAAACCAGTGTAAACACATGACTGTACATTTTATCTTTGTTGGCCTTTGCTGGATGGAAACCTGTTATCATGTAGAAACAGTAGACAAAGACTACACTTTTTTAGCAGCACAGTTGAACAAAGCCTCTATGTTTCCTTTATGTTATATCAGTGAATAGTCTTGGTTCAATATTTATTTAGTTTTTTATTTGTACATAGCTGTATTTTAGCCATTTCAACTAATGGTAGTATATATTTGTTATAAAACATATAGTGACACATTTATTAAAATATATTATAACACTAAATTTTATTTTTCTGAATGTTTGTGTCATGTTGAATTTTTTCAGGCGAGTATTGGATTGATCCAAACCAGGGCTGCTCACGAGACGCCTTCAAGGTTTACTGCAACTTCACAGCTGGAGGAGAGAGCTGCGTCTTCCCAGACAAAAAGAGTGAAGGGGTGAGCATTCATAAGACCTAAGGTCACAGTTAGAAAAAAGCTCTCAAACACACAGCAAAATTAAATAGCAGAAGTAAATCAGAACATCCTTAGGGTTGTGTGTTTTATCAGTCTAAATGCTTCAGGAAAAGTTTAAACATTATCCAAAGTTAGAAATTGATGATAAAAAAATACTTTAAACGACTACAGTATAAACAAATCATAAGCCACATCCTGCTGTTAAAAATCCAAAATGTTACAATCTAGAGAAAAAATAATCATTTAAGTTAATCTTGTGTTTGAATACTGTCATTATGCAAACATAACAGTATATTAAAGAAAAACAGTAGCACTACATGGAACACTGTCTAGTCAGATCTGTATTTTGTACAGAGCTAATTGAGGAGTTGCTTTCTAATCAGTGTGCAAAAAAATGTAAAACAAAAGAGTTGATAGGCAGTATTAGGTACGAGACAGAAGATCAACCAAAAAAAACTGAGGCTCAAAGAGTGAATGTGAACTATTTTGTCTAGTTATCGGTAAGAGAGAATATACAGGTAGTGGAGGACATATAATTGAGTGTTACTTACAGTAGGACGGGTACATACAGTAATGAAAATTATCTAGAGTATCTAGAGCAGCAAGTTAGTTATTTACACTTTTATATGCAAAAACACACTGATTTCTTCTCTTAAACTCTTAACTCTTGCCTCTGCTCATAGATCAGCCATATTGATGTTGATGCTGTTTATGTGACCAGTTGTTTAAGGCGGCAACATCAGAGATTTATTTTCTATTATAATTTATTATAATTTCAAAGACCTTGTCAGAAAACAGACATTGATCAGATGTAGGTTAAATGGTGCATGTCTGTAATTATCAAATATCAAGTATTTTTTTTAAATGTGATTTATTTAGTGTAAAGCTGTTTTTATGTTGTTCTTGTCCCAAACTTGTTTTGTCACACCTTTCTCACACAAGTTTCCTAGCCTTTATTCCCCTTTTTTCTTTGTCTTCTATTTTTATTTATTTATATGTTCTTATGTCTTTTCCTGTTTTTAAATTCTGTTTCCTGTTTACTAATGTTGTTCTTACTGCTCTTGCTTGTCTTATTCTCACTCTCTCCCTGTTCTATTGGTCATTCTCCACATTACCTGAAATTCACTGTCTTTCCTGATCTGGTGTCTCAGACTAGGCTAACCTCTTGGGTGAAGGAGAATCCGGGCTCCTGGTACAGTGAATTCAAACGTGGTAAACTGGTAAGACAACCTCCTTGACCCTCCATCCACTCTCTTTCCCTGAACCACTGTTGTTATTTTACAGAGCAAAATGGCTCGCTGGCCCAAAGACAGCCCAGGCACTTGGTATAGTCGCTACAAGCGAGGATCCATGGTAAGTAGAAAGCCCAAAGATGGGCTTCAAGAGAATGAACTTTGGCTCCAAGGTTCCTTTTCTAAGGTCCTGAGGCTCTGATGGTCTGAGGTTTCTCAGTTCCTAAGTTCTGAAGTTCCACAGCCATGTGGTTCCAAAGTTCTTATGATCTGAAGAGCCAAGGTTCTGATGGTCCGTGGTCCCAAAGTTCCGTCTCTTGGAAACTTGTGGTCTTGCATGGTAATAATTCTGCAACAGGAGATTGGAAAGTCAGTCATTTTCAAGCATGGAAATGCATGAGCTTCTGTACTTATCACAGCAACAGGATGATTTACAGCTTATAGGTAATCTGAGACGTGAGGCCAGAACAGTCAGTCAAACTCAGTTTTATTCTCATTCGGTAAAGTGGCATGTAATCACAATATATTTCTCTAAAGGATCAAATACCAGATTAAATGAATCACTCTTATTGCATCTTGCTTAATTAGTGAACTTCCATCTAGTCATTAGTTTGTTTTTTAGTTAAATAAATTAAAAAGTTGACTGAAAACCTCTGTCTTCATTCTCAATGTCTGTAAGTTGCAAAACATCACTTTGAAGTTACCAAAACTGAGCCAATCTACAAAAAT
>JAUZST010003019.1:0-17512 GCA_034779995.1 Parotocinclus haroldoi
TATATATATTGTTTATACCTAATGAATTTTGTTCTCCATTTTGGAATCAATAAGAACCAGAATCAATATGAAGAATTAGAATCAATATGCAAACGATAGCCAACCCTACAATGTATAAAGTTGCACATGTTGACACATTATGGAGACTTACACCGTAAACTTATGACAGCCAACTCAAAACTATTTTCAGAGGTAATTTTCTTAGTGCACTAAAGTGATACAGAGATAAAAAAAAATACTGCATACTAACATATTGATCTTTATCATATTGATCTTAATCATATTGATTTTAACAATTAATACTATTGTTTAAAATAAAACACAAACACAAAAGGTTTGCAAAGTATCTAAGCTATTATGTGCCAAATTAAATTTCTGGTCAACGTTCTGTTTCATAGAACACAATGTAGACATTAAAAGATGCATACCTACAATTAAGTTTGCACAAGTTTTGTGAAAACCTTGTAAAAATACCAGCATAAACCATTGTGACACATTCTTCATTCAAAAAGCATTTAACAGTTTACGTGTGTCAAAGCAGTGGTATCGATGAGCCTTGGGAACCCAACATGTTATCGCTAGTATGTGGTTTGTTTGTTCTCTGAGCACTGAGTCTCACCTGGGATGTTTCCACTGGTGTGCAATGTAAAATGAATATCTATTATCTAATTATTAAACACTGAATTAATGAATCATGGATGCAGTAAGTAGAGGTAACAATAGCATTTACTTCTCTTACCTTTTCCACTGCATTCCTTAAAGTGTATTAGAGCACTGAACAGTGGGTTATGCACCACATTATAGGGGGAATTTGAAAGCAAAAGCTTTGAAAGCAGAACTAGGAATTTCTTCAAACTCATTGCCATTTCATTGTTCTTGTTATTGAATGTAATAGATAAATCACAACCCCCATGGTACCGTTAACATATTACTAAGATGATTAACCTGCCCTTTGGGAAACATCTGAGACCTCTGGGTTTACAAAGTCAGGATGCACTAGAATAACATTACATTTCGAAAACATTGCCAGTTTCAGTGATAAATAACATTACAGCAAAACCATTTGTCCATCTGCATAACCATATAATCTTTACCAACAGTTCCTGATGACTGGTTTGTCATTATTAAAAGAGTGCAAAGAAACTGAAAGACGACAACAAAACGAGCTAATATAGTGTTTAGAGACGTTTCATTCTTCACTTTCAGATTTTAAAGGGTAATGATTATTTTCCTCTATTAGGAAATAGTGAGGCACAAATTGCCTCTGCATGTGAGGGCTACATTTGATTTATAGCCACACACAATGTTGTGGCCCAGTTCATGCCTTTAATCCTGATTCTTCAACACATTTTAGTGGTTGTCCCTTGAGAGCAAGCAAGCTCCTTTGGTTCAGTCTCACCTCAGCACCTTGCTGCTTTTCCCTTTACAAAAAAAAGGAAGGGAAAAAAAAAAAGAAAAGGAAACAGACCTACTCCTACATCTCTCTGTTTGTCCTGAATTCACACCCGCCTCTCTCAGCTCTCCTTCACAGAGCAGGATGCTGAAGTGTGTGCAGCTGTGAAGGCCCTACTTGCTTTTACTCAAAAGGGTGGTTTTGGATGAGCTGGCACAGCAGCAAAAGAACATGGCCATCTCACCACCGTCCCATTGTAGGCTTCCTCTTGAGCACCAGTGTAATGAATTGGGATTGACCCAGGGCTTTTGTTTGGCTGCTGTCAAGCCTGCAGGTGCTTTATAATAGAGCGACTGAGTGGGATAGTTAATTACGCTGGATAGGAGCTTCTGTACTACTGTTTGATGTGTACATTCATCAATTTCAAATGCTCCATGACAGAAGCTGGTATATTGGTCATAATGATAGATTTAAATAACACAGGCCAGTAAGATATCCTACATAAACATTCAAAAGTATTTAACCCTTAAGTGGAAGCACATGCAACAGAGACCCTCAAAACAAGCCTACAATACATAGTACTGATAGAATATATATTCATCTGTTATAAATCTGTGATCTTAATGGCACAAAATCAAGTTAGATCCAATTGTCTCCTAAATATTTTACAACTCTAGAATTTCCAGATACTGTTGGTTTAAAAAATAGACAAACATTTCTTGTTTGTTAAATAGCTTGATGTACAGAAATTGACAGAAATAAGCAATATATTCAAGTACATTCACATTATAATTCTCCATCTGGCCTGCTGCATGACACCCCACCTACCCCAAAGGCACCACCATAATTCAAACCTTTCACAGCATGGTGGTGGGTTAGTGAATCCCTGCTGAGCGACCCGTATGCCTTTTTTATTTCATTGTTATGTTTAGTCATTCTTAAGCCACCACCCATGGCTTCCTCTTTTATTTGGTGACACGTTAAATGACAGAAAGATACACACATTTGATGCAAAAAATATAACGCATTTATACATAGAACATCAGCTAGAAAAAGTTACACTATAATAGTTACCCAAATCCGCAGTAAAATGCTGCTGTAGTTTTAAAGGTTAGAGAGGTTTGTTTTTGTTACAGCACACTGAGGATGGATTTACCAGGGCAAACATTTCATCCATAAGAATGGATGGAGATTTGCATGAATTGTGTTTACAATTATACAACACGCTCATGCCAACAAACTAACGGAAACATGATAAACAAACAAGTTTTAATTATTCTAACCACAACTAAAAGAGCCTGGGGTTAACTAAACATTAGTGGAACTATGGGTAGAGCTGAGTTCTTTAGTTAGGTGTGATTAAAATGTGGGATTGGCATAATAAGAGGGTTGATTACATGGAAAAAGGCTGCAATCCCTATTGTTTAGTACGGTGGAGATGTTGTCTCCTCCAGGAATCTGCATTTGTGGTAACAAGAAGGATACATTGCACATTGGTCTCCATTAAGCAACAAAAGATTTCAAACTAAAACCTGACAATATGGGTATATGCAATATGGGTCACTGCAGTTAGCCAGCTGGTTTTGAACCTATAGCAATGCTTTGGAACATCCAAGGGTTCTTAGCTGCATATATAAGAGGCACTTCATGTGCAGAATGGCTATACACATGCATCTAAAACCACTTAAAACGTGTGTAATATTTACAGTGAACTATACATTTCTCAGTGCAGAAATCATTTCATTTTTGCAGATTGAAAGCAAAATCTTCCTTAAACTTATGGTTGCAAATATCTGCATGAACAACATGAATACTGCATACTGTAATCAAATAAGTCAAATAATAGCAGATTAATTTCAACTCGGTTAACAGCATGAAGATCGTCACAAAAGAACTGCTCGCACTAGAAAAAGCAGCAGACAGTCACTCACACAAACAGATGCAATGGTTATTCTTATTCTGGTACATAAAAATGCACAAAATGTCAAAGCAAAAACACCAAAACATCCACATGAATCTATTGGGCATCTGAAAAATGCATCAGTAGGTTCATAGCCCAGCAGGAACTCAGCGACAGTCTCAAACCAGAAAGTCAGTTATTTTGTAAGGACTATAAATACATCGGTGAGTGCAGCCACGACAGCAACGCACACTGAATTTCGAGAAAGGAGAAGGTAAGAAAGCACAGCTCATGAAAGCATGGTCACAGCTAGCATTACGTAATTCAATATTTTATTCTAAAAGTAATATTAAAATACACTACTAACGAGATGGGTATAAATATTTCCAATACAAAAGTCTTAAGCCTACTACAGAAAATATTTTGCATTTTTCTCAAATTTAAGACAATGTTTGAAGACGTTCTGAAACATTTCACAGTTTATTTTTATCTGGTATGTCCCACCTTTGCTGTAATGAAAGCATGCACTCGAGCTGACATTAACTAGATCTAACAAATTAACTAGATCTAGCAAAAATCTAACGATCGTTGTCATCCAAGCATGATTTCACAATATTTCAAAAAGCATCTTATGACCTTATCCAATGGATTTGTCTCACTTCAAGCTCCCCTATAAATGCTAGAATGGGTTTAGTGTAAGGGGACATGCAAATGTATTTTTTAAAAAGACTCAACCTTTCACTTTAATTACCATGCTGGAGTATAGGATCTCTAATGAAAGCACTGTATTAAAAGCAGTCTAAGGCTGACTGCACAAGCTGCACAACAGACATGACGGTTTGTACTGGTCACAAAGTTTTTACATCTGAAGCACAGCTCAGTTTTTCCTAACGAGTGCAGTTTGAGTGCAGTCATGGTGTCAAGTCAGATTTACAAGGTTATATTATCTTATAAGGCCAATCCCAAATTAAGTAAGCCTGGGTCAACAGTGGCAAGAAAAAAAAACTTCCAAAACATTGCAAGGAAGAAACCTTGGGAAAACCAAGACTCAAAAAAAGGATCCATTCTACTTTGTGTGTCTTTGATCTTTAAACGTATACTGGCCAAAATTTAAGAGAACCTAACAAAGCTGGTACAACATGCTTGAAATCTAGCTGAAACAGTAAAATAATTATGTGTGCTAACTATGCTATTGCCAGAAGAATACAACACACATCCAAACAAAATATTTAATATATTTTTTTATGAGCAGCCCAAAAAAAATAAATACACCAAAAGTGTCTAGGAAGCAATTTCAGACAAACAGTAAAAGTGTTATTCATGTGGATTTGGGGAAAGAAACAGTGGATTTAAGGTTCCTTTTTAAAGGGTAATATTAAGTAAAGCGAAACAGGACTTTGACCTGATCATGATCAAATAGTATTTTTATTTTACTGTAATTTACATATCAAGGGTATTTTTACAAGGAAACTTTTTAATGGTCAAACAATATGTAAATGTCACAGACTGCTGAAAAAAAAAAAACGTGTGGAAGGCTACTATCTACACAACATTTTTCAATTTATGGAGATTCAAATATTTATAGTAAATACAGTAATGCATTATTAGGATCATGTCTATAGGAAAGTCATACCATTTAAGAGGATGGTATGATGGACCACATACTTTTGTTTCACGGAAGACATAAAGCAGTTTAAAAAGTTATAGGTTAGAGAGAATATACAGATATTGGGGAAACAAACATCACTACTCCTTACAAATAGGACAAGTACATACACTTATGAACACCATTTTACAGCTTCTTACAAATGAGTCACCCACACAAAGACAAGTTTGTTTGGCTTCTTTAACGTTGCCATCAGCCATCAGTGGCCATCTTGGCGACACACACAAGGTTACATCCATACACAAGTACATCTAAAGACTAGTCGTGTACACACACAATGGCAATTTAGAGTAATCAATTAAAAGCACGTCTTTGGGCTGTGGAAGGAAACCGAAGTAACTGGAGTAATCCAACGCAGACGTGAGGAGGACATGTAGACTCCATACAGAAAGGATTGAACCCGGGACCTGCTTGCTGTGCCTTTGTTTGTGGATTGTGTTTACAGCCACAATAATCAAAAAGAAAAGGCAATTTCCTATTATAATTGATTAGAATTTAAGACCTGTTTCATTAAAATAATGGATGGTTGTTAAAAAGGCACACACCTGTACATGACATCCTGATAATCCTCAATAATGTCAAATCCCTTATTATGGTGTTAAATAGCATATTTTAAAAAATAATAATAACTAAAAAAAACAGCCGGTTCTTATAGCCTGTTTTTAACAAATAATCTTTTCTTGTTTGTCGCAGGTAACTGAAGGTAACTGACGATTATGGTGTCTGGAGTACGTAGCTGCTGTATCATAGTGGCAGATTAAACACCAACCAACCAACACCTAGAAAGACAACCAATTTCACACAGAACTGTTGCTTCCCCCATAGCCAAATTCAAAAAAAGAGGGACTGTGGACGACAAGCCCACGTAGTGGTGTCCAAAGATCGCTACTGACAAAGAAACCTCAACAATGGTTTTGGCAGCCTTTGTGAAAAGTCCACGATGCAGCACAACTGTACGGCACGCTGTATATTAGTAGTTCAGACATGATGAACCATTTCCAAGCATACGTGCAAGCCTACAAAGCCTGAATCCCCAGCAAAAAAAAAAAATAAAAATAAACCTCAAGATGACTTCCAAAAAAGCCATGCCATGTAAATCACGCAAGGTGCCATTGTTGTGTACTATAAAGGCGGCTTAAAGAGAAGATGAAAAGGAGGCTAGCATGTAGTGAGTGGCTGTTTATTTTTGCACAGCTGTTCACCCACTATTTCTGCATAGAAGACTAAGCTGGATCATGGTAGCCCCAAGAGGCCGCATCCCTCTGCAAGCCTTTAGGGAGTTCCCTTTAGAACTCCACAGTGCGCCTGTCTTTAACCAAAAAGTCCCATGTATCCTTTATTGTACAAATTTAGCATTACTCTTAAATGCTGCCTCTCAGTCTCTTTTAAAAAGTTAATTATTTGAATTATGTTATGGATTATTGACCTGATTCACTGTAACCTACACCTTTTCTACCTGCAGAAACGCAAGATACAGTTAAATGCAGCTTTTTTATACTTATTTAAAAATACCCAGTGAATCTCTAATGATGTGCTGTTGTCATCTTTATTTTAGAACTATATTCTACCAAATCCTGCCCCCTGGGCAGTGATGTGTTTTTGCCTACAAGCCAACTGGACAGTACGGCTCTTGTTCTGTTAAAACTGACACTTTCCGCTCAATTTTGTCTCTATTCTTATAGCTTGACTGCTGCGTTCTGTCTTTATATTCTGTCTTGCCTTCTGTCTAAACGAGTGTGTCAGCATTTAGAAAGTTAGGGGAATTGCAGCAGGAAGAGCATACCAATTTTTGGGTTCGTAAAAATCGAAACAAATGTATGTAAATGCATCAGTGCTCTACATCACTTGCAACGACCAGCACGTCATTTCTATTGTTTGTGAAGTGCAATCTTCTTTTAGAAAGCGCAGGCCACCAAGAGTGGTAAATGAGTCACCAGAGGCCTGCATAAACATGACTGTACAAGTTGAAACACCTAAACAATGGCCACTCCAAGTAGCATTTCCCTGTCATTTATAGCGTCTCTTCCACTCTGTTAAAAAGTTGTGCTTTTGTATATTTAAGTGTTATGGTAATACCCAATCCACAATTATAAAACCAATAAAATGCCTAAATAACCCTAATCATTGCCACATGCATTGACTTGAAATTCAAATTCCCAATATGTTCTTTTACATCCATCATTATGTACTCTTACTATAAACTATTATTATAGAATTACTTTAGTTTTAAAGGGGGTTACCAGTATAAAGAGTAACAAAGCATGAGCAAATGGTTTAATCCAGATTTTGATTGCAATTCCTATGGTTCTGCCGAACCAATATAACTGGAATAACAAAAAATCCAAACCTTTTTTCAAATATCCCACATTCCCATATGCTATGAGCCCAGTACCTTACAGTGAGGAATTACCGAGCCTTCCAAGTGTCCAACCTGCCATTCACACCCTCGTTGGGAGCTAAGGTACCACCACTTGACAAAATAGTGTGTAACCACTAAATGACCCAGACTGCAAGTTTTCTTCATTGTTAATGATGCATCATTGGCAGAAACTCTAACTATAGTTTTCCAACCAACAGACTCAGCTAAAATTAAAATAAATAAAAGTTAAAATAACTATTTTGGATAATGAATATGAAAATAATTGTGATAGCTGGTAATTACCATATAAAGAATGAGCTTCAACTTTACTCAAGGGTTTGCTGAGTTTTTTTTTCTGCTTCCTGAATGAAATCCTTCACCTTAAAAAAAAGCGGAGGACATGTCCTGACAAATACAGGATGCAACAGCATACATTATGTTTTTCAGTAGAGTCAAACCTCTTTTGTTAGACATTTTTCTATCGTCACAGAATACACATTTCCAGATCTTTCCAGATGCAAGATGTCTCAGTGTTTCCATGACTACATTGTTAATATTTAAATAATTTAAAACGCCATTATTATAAACTGCCCAAGAGAACTAACGCAAGTAAGAACTCAATCAGTGCGCAATCAGCTTATCTACCAAATAGGATGCACATCTTAGAAGCACACAAAACCTGAACATAACTACTCAAAAGGAAAGCACAAAAATGTCAGCTGTTCTTTTCTGGACTGGACCAACGATGGAGGTGATTGCTTAAATTCATTCCAAGAGAATTTTATTGACAAACTCAGAAAACAGACAGGAGTCAGACAATACCAAGGTCAGGAGGTGAGGTAAGAGGTCAGAACACAGATCAGGCAGGTCTGGCAGTCAAGTTTAAGGGCAGAGGAAGGTGGGTAGTCAGAGTCAGAAATCGGTAAACAATGAACCAGGCAGGAGAAAGACAGTTTAGTAACACTAACAGAAAGAGTGGGAAAACACAACGAGAGAAAAAGTCAGCTACTTATTAATCAGCCTAACAGAGCAAAGGTTGCTGGGAATCTACAATGAGGGTGAATTAGAAGGCAAAAGTCATGAGACAACATCACTTGCGCATTAGTTTGCGCCTTGGGCCACAGATAAGTGTGACTTTACATGTTGAAATATTCAATAAATAAAGATTCACTGATTGAACGGCCAGAGACCAGAGTCTGCTGGTTTTCAGTGTGATTAGCCTCGACTATTAATCAGGTTATCAGTCTCCTATAAACGATTCTGTGCCTGTCAGAAAGCCACACTTGCGCTCCGTGTCTCAGCAACAATGCCACAAACATAGTCACACATGAAAACCACAGTGCTTTCACTAACATCACTTTACAATATAATTCTGTTTTAAATACAATTCCAGCTTTACACTGTGTGTTTGTTTATTATACAGACCAGTGATGACACACGCTGATGCCGAGGACATGTTAGAGTTCAGATTCAGCTCAAGTGCTCCAAAGTGCACTTAAGTCTCTCTTCTCTTGTAGTGCAATACTAGTGAGGGAGCAGTGATCTGGTGTTATCTGGGTTACAGCCACGTCTTCAGCATTCTAGCTCTTCAAAGTGAGTGCTGTTTGCAGTACGCATGACAAAAAATATGCAGCGGAGCAAGCTCTCCGAAAACAGTCAGAACAAAAAAAATTAATAAGATATTTAAATTTGACAGATTCTGGTGTAACTGTTCTACAGCGCCAGACAAAAGCGCACAGCTGATGTTCCCTTTCTTCTTAACTGGAGAAGCTTCCGTTAAAAGAAAGGCTGAACAAAACTTATCTGCACGCTGTCATGTAAAATACCCTGGACAAAAAGAGGGCGTAATCGACCAATATCAGAATTGGTTATTCATGCAAAAAATCCAAATCAACTAAGAAAGTTGCAATCAGTGCCTCTGATAAATAACGATAAATAGTTAGTGTGGGTGTTTTTCTGGTTTTGTGATATCACAACATGCACTCTCATAAGAACAAAAAAAACTGCTTTAATGGCATATTTACAAAACATCCTTGTCAGTGACCTATGAGAGCAAAAAAACAAAAACAACAAACTCCAAAGACACCATAATCATTAGCGCAAGTGTTAAATTAATCGTAAAACTAACTTGAGGTCATCTCTCCCAGCACTACATCAGCATGCCCAAAACAACTTCAAAACTCACAACCTCAAGATTCAAACGGCTCTTTACTCAAATGTCACAACATTACTTAATGACTCAAATCCTCATTTGGCAATTAGACAGCTAATCTACTATATAAAGTAATATCATAGACACAACTCATTACAGATCATCACAAATCAACAGGACAAGAGCAACTGACAATATTTAGACGCACATATGCATACACCACAATCAGCAACCCAAAACTAGTAAACGAAACCATAACCAAACTAAAAGTATAGTTTTAGTTTCATTACAAAAATAGAATCACCACCCCAGTTTTCATATAAATGCAACACCTTTTGGAAAACGATAACACATGCCAACTTCTGACAAAAATATAAGTGAATAAAAAGGTTCAGTTCGGTTCTTCCAAAGCTGACACAACATTACATGATGAGTCGTTTTAACTTCCGCAGCACCACAGTCTGCATTTTACCAAAACCTTGCCTAAAATGCTGAAAATGTTATTTATTATGTGGTTCACTGACATTTTGTAGATTTGCCGTGTGAAGCTACATAAATGTTACTTGACAAAACAGATCTTGCCCAAAAAAACACAAGAAACATGTTTACAGTGTGTAACCGTCATAGTTGTAAGTACTGGTTGACATACTGCTTCAGCTATGCAGTTAGTCGAGCTTCACCTTACCCTCCAAAACACAGAGCACAGCTATAATAAACTTTGAGCTATGCAGCTGGGAGGGGTGTAACGATGCTTATAATTAGAGGTACAGAGTTCACGATTTAATTTTCTTATGGTTTCAAAATATCTGTAAAAAGTGTAAGCATTGCAGATTTCTTCAGTCAACTTTTAAACAAAATTTGCAATTAAAATGCATTACTATAAAGAGAGGCTTACAATTTGAAACAAAAAGCTATACAGTAGCTTCAACATATTTAGAACATGATAGTTTTGCCATATTTAAAATTGAAGAATAACAAATCAATGTATATATTGTACTTTTAGTGCATAAAAACTGAAACAAAAAACTGCAGTCTGCTAAAATTAAAATAAAATAGGAGGAGTTTTAAACACGTATGGGTCCATGATGTATGACCATACATCGATCAGGCGATCGGAAAAATGCAATTGCATTAGAGTAATAAGGACAAAATTAAAGAAAATAATTTTTTTTTAAATGTAAAAGTTGTACTATTTGTAAATCCTATCCTGTACTATTTGTAGCTCCAAAACTTTTTGTCTTTTAATATCCATGTTCCCTTGAACGGTCACTGATGTTGGACTGCAGACGCAAGTACCTATTAATCATTACAAACCTGTTCACATTCCAATTAACATTTAATTTTTTTAAACATTCCATTTTCTTGACGTTGAGGCCACAGGTTAGTACAAATTTGGGAACAGGAAGCAATTCTCCATTACCATACAGGGTAGCTGAAAAAATGGCTTACTGTTGAAATGGATGGTTTACACAAAATCATTCAAATGTTTTTGACATTAAATACTGTTTTGGTGCTGTCAAATTCTAACGCTGCTACTCGAGTATCAATTGGCATTCAATTTTTTCTAAGGCTGATCCTGCCTCTCGTCCCATGTTGGTGGCACTCCCCCGTGGCCTTGAATTCACGTATTAGCAGGAAAGTTCAATAAAACAAACGAAATCCTGACTAAGACTTTCAACTTTATAGTCTTCATAGTTAGAAAATGCAGATCCTGAGAAGAACTCCAGACTTGGCAGATAGTGTAAAAGTCAGGGGGGGTGATTACGGGTCCTTGTGATGTAAATACATTCACCCTGGAATGAGCGCCAGGTCATCCTGCAGCATACGCAGCAATAATACAGGAACACACTACTAGGTGCAAGAGCTGGTATGGGTAACAATGCTAACATATAGTGATGCCAAAATTTGACAATAAATCTCATGAAAAGGTGGATCAGTTGCATTCTGTTACATAATTATCAGATGCCAGAATATCTCACTTGGTTTGTTTCCTCAATACATTGGGATTTTACACTGCTCATAAAAATTAGGGGATATGTCAAAATTGATTCCACAAGAATCAAGTGTGTTTTGGCGGTCTAGGGTGACCATACAACCCACTGAACAGTCAATGTGTGGCACTCTCATCCAGTTTAACATGCTTCTGTTCACCCCATAAATATGTCACTCGCTACTTAATCACCCTAAATTAATTTGCTACTTACTTAGGTAATTAAGCAACTTTCTTTTTTTCTGAATGATCTTGTTTAAAGAAATAAAGCAAAATGCTTCTTTTTACAATCGCTTCATATTCATTTTGAAATATCCCATAGTTGTGTGAGAAGTGTAATTACTTAAGCAAATGAACAGTGTGTGATTTCAGCCTGGTGCAAATGAGGTAGTGTCTTAATTAGCATTATGCTAAGCTATCATCATAAGAGAATTACAAGAAGGTTTATGAAGAAAAAACTTCACCATTGTGTCCACAAGGAGTTCAATATAGCTAACCAGTGGAGTAGTCATGAATTAAACATGAAACTAATCCTGAGAAAGCATTGCTATGTGATCTGCGTCTGGTCTTCTACTAACCATGAAAGATCACAGCAAGAATAACAATTAAGTGTTGATGAATGAGCTGTTTCTTGGCCATTTTATACATGGAAAACCATGACTTCCTGTCACAATATGAACCGTCTGACCCAGGAACACACTGCCTACAACGTGACATACTTTGCTGATAAAAAAAAAGAAAACGAACCCAGGGCTTTTTTTAAATCACCTGCCTATGTCATCTACTTCGTTCAAACACGTTAAGTAGCACAACTGTAACCGCTGTTTACTACGTGCAATGTTTTCTACTGCAAAATATTCATAGTTAAACTGTCAGCGACACATACCAGGACGTTTGCCACCACTAGCATTCACAGTGTGGTAGCATGAGCCCCGTGTTTCCACCCCGTAACTTGCCTTTTTTTATACTGCAGTAATAAAGGCTGGTTTGCCCTGCTGTCACAGAAGATAGCAGCCACAGACAGTGACAGGCTGTTTAGTGCTATAAGAAATGTGGTTACTGAAATAAACAACTTTAGTTTTTATAATAACTACATATTACTAACTGAGCAATTTGGTTTACTACATCAGCCCACCACTGCAGGAACCCAGGTTCAAGTCAGGAGTCACATGAAACCTGACTGGTTATAACTGAAGGAGAGGAGCTGAGTATTCAGAGAACAGGCAACAAGCGATCAAAATATCAAAATATTAGTAAGATCTCTTTCATCAGTTGAGCCAAAGTTCTGGTCTTCAACCTGAGCACATACACAAAAACACAGTAACCGCTAGTCATCAAAACTTCACACACACAGGATGCAACTTGATTTGGGAGGGAAATTTCGTCAACATACACAGCTACACTCGGCCATCATGGTTGTTGTTATGCCAAAATCAATGATTATTGGTCAGTGATTTTTTTTTGGTCGAAAACAAAAAGCAAAAATCACAGAGAAGAGTCATTAAAAATAATAATATAAAAGCTTAACATAGCTTAATAACCTAAAGCAGTGACCTACACTCCGTTACTACTGAGAATAAGAAATTATGAGCATGTGCTCCATAGGGTACGAAGGGAGTGCTTATCTAATGGGAGAAGACAAGGTTTTTTTTTTAATGGCCATTAGAAAGTGAGATTTATGGGGAAAAATTCTTTTTGAAGGGGTATTGTGTTTTTGGTTTGGCTGACAGTGGCTCTTTGCCTGCACCGTCGAGAAGTGCTTTTGTCAGAGTCCATCACAAATAGGTTTAAATGGGAAGAAAAAAAATGAGTGTAAAAATAAGTCCTTTCCTTTTGGATCAGAATCCAGAATCCCTACTACTTGGTGACTATTTTTCCATGTATCTGTCTTGTGAGACCACAGTAACTGCAATGTAACCTACAAACTAATTTCAACCATACTGGTGAAAACTTGCTACCCAGGCTTTAAAACAGAACATATATTTCACAAAAATCCATAGTGATAAGCATAATATAGAGCAAAATTTTTTATCCTGTATAAAACTAGTATGCAAAGATAATGCCTGGATAACATATCAAATTGGTAAGATTTATACGTCACAGCAAGGAGATTTTCACAGCAAGAGGTCTATTGTTGGAAAAGGTGGCTTATAGAAAGGATTATATAAATAACCTGACTACAGTGTGGCATAGTATTTATAACGATTTGGACAACAATGGTAAAAACAGTTCAGAAAACCTTAACAATTTAAACAGAGAACCTGTATATGCTGCAAGCACCGCTGTAAAGTAAGTCAGAACAAATATGATCTGCAAGTGTGGTTATACCTTATACGTGTACTGAGATCAAAAATCTATAAAAGTATTTTTGTGAGACTTTGGTAAACGCTCCACTTCATTGAATGTCAGTCCATTAGCTGCTGACACAGGGACATAGTATGTACAGTACATACAGTGTGTAAGTAAACCAATCAGAGAACATCATGTAATACGTACAGTACTTACCATATACTGCCAGTAAGCTGCAAAACAACATTTGTTTATACATAACCCCCGAAAATGGCACCAGTGAAGACATGCTTACGAGGCACAATTCAAGCTACAGGCTATCAGTTACACGGTTATAAATGGGAATAGATCAGCTGCCAGAGAATTCAACATAAATTAATCTATGGTTCGGAAGTGGATGAAGCAGGAAAACGAACTGCGCCAAGTTAAGAAGTCGAGACAGAATTTCTGTGGTAACAAAGTGAGGTGGCTCGAATTCGGAGCTTGCCATCATTTCGGGAGGGTTAACGAAAGAACTCTCGAAAGATCTCATGAAAGTGAAGCTGCGAGCAGCGTGGAAGCGATGGATGATAGACGGCAAACACACGTTTACTAAGACTGGGAGGAAGCGCCGGGCGAGTTACGCCAACGTATGTGAACGGATTGTGAATATATGAGTTAAGGTTTCAGCTTTAACTGTAGTACGAACTTTCGGCAAAAGCCGGCGAACATGAACAGCCATCTGGCGACAAGACTGACTCAGACAATGATGAGAGGAAACCCGGAGCGCTTGACAGAGGAAGAAGATTGATAAAAAAAAAAAATAATGTGTGTTTTGTTCAATAGTAAAGTTAAACTAAAAAATAAATAAATAAATCACTGTTTTGCTTCCTTTACTTTTTTTTGTTGTTTTAGCATGCGCCCTGTAAAACGGTGCCTTCTATATGGGTTACGTACAGAAATAGATCCCGTAATTGAGACTCCCCCCTTATAATATGGTGCGCCTTATGGTGCGGAAAATACGGTAAGCTAAGTAAACCTGTCACCCATGGAACGGAATTTATATTTACACCATTTGACTTGATATGCCATAAAATGTTTCCGGGCATTTAGAAGATCCATTTCACACTTTGCATCTACAGAATCAGATAGGATTTTAACTATATTATTTTATACTTGTCAGTAACACGGATCTCTAATCAGTCAAACTGTAATCCAGCTGCTGCATTATATTTAAACCAGGTCATAACACTGCATCACCTATTCAAAAGATTGTATTGGCAAATGGTGCTTGCTGCATCAACGGTTAGATTAGACATAATCTCTTAAATTTTCAAAAGGTTCCAGCTTCGGAGGTTGATGTTCAGAAGATGTTTGTTATTGATAATGCACCAGTGTACTGGCTCATCACTGACACTGGCCTTATTATAGAAACTGGATACTGGCTAGACTTAACACATACACATTCACTATTATTATACTGCATGTTATTTCAAGTGTAATCCAAATCAAAAACACTTCATTGTCATTAACAAATGGGGGGGCAGAGATGGGGGTTTCCTGTTGATCTCCTGGTGAACCCTGAAATGGATCTGCATTCCATACACTAATTCACCTTGTATATTCTGCCATAGGACACTACTGCTCATTTGATCTATTTTTTACATACTATAAGGATGTTTGTTTTTCTCTCAGCAAGGACAGTGTAGAAAGCAGAATGAAACCAGGAACCCAAACAACTGACAGAAATCCTCCGTGCTAAACTTGCAGGGCTGGCATTTTCAGATATTTCTAACATGTATTGTATTCCCTCCTCTACGTTCTTCTTCACTCCCCCACGTGAAATATTAAGGCTCTTTTGCCATAAAGATGTAGCAAATGGCAAAACTGCCTCGTATAGAGGAGCAAAGATTATTGTCATACAGCTCTGAGACGTTCTTATTAAGGCTTGTTTTGTGACAAATGTCTACTGCTTCCTGTCTCTGTTGGTGCATTTGCATTTGCACTGCCATATACATGGTGTAATTATTCCACAAAAGAGAACTGATGTGCTGGGGGATTAAGCAATGTGTTGAAAAAAGGATTGCAGTCTTTTCTCACAATAGACACTTCTTGCCTGTGAACAAGATTTAAGCAGCTATGAATGTTCCAGCTTATTCTGCCTAATAACAAGAATAGTAGTCACGAGTTCAATGCACAAAACTGTCAGTTACAGTCACTACGCGGCCATTAAGCAAGACCCTTAACCATCAATACTCATGGTTATGCTATGACTGTTTCTGACTCCCTTGTAAATCATTTTAATAAAAGCATCTGCCAAATAAATAAATGCTACAACTACTGAATTCCAGCATTTCAGTGTCAGATTCCCATAGTGGATCTGTCTTCCTCTGAGCCATTAATACAATTACAAATGAGCCCAGTGGCTCCCATTACACCATTTCTGCAAATACAGAGTTGGGTTTAAATTGTTCCCATGAAGTCTCTGAGAAGCAGTGTTTTAAGTTTAGCAATTGTAATACATCACATCATCTCACTTATCCAATACAGAGTACTGGTTTTCTATACTAATACTAATTACACAGTACGAGTTACCATAACAGAAGAAATTATCATGACCAAATGAAGATTAGGGTCATAGATCCCAAGAGCTAGAGCACAAGAGCTTAGACCATTCATAGGCAGCTTAGTTCCACACAACATACACTGCCCAAACAAATTAGGAGATATTTCAAAATGGACACGAAGAGGATCTGACAAGAACTGCTGGCCAATCTGATCCTGTCCATGTCCCATCACTGTCAGTGCATTTTGGGTAACCATACACCCTACTGAACAGTCAAGGTGTGGCGCGCACTTCCAGTTTGTCATGCTTCTGTTCACCCCCATGAATATGTCACTTACTACTCAATCATAATTGAGTTTGCATCTCATTTGCGTGATTGAACAACTTTCTTTGACTTTTCATTTGCTTTTCTGATGATCTTGTTTAATTAAATAAATTAAAATGCTTATTTTTTTATCACAAATATGCCCTCTTTTTTAAATTACTTTATTATTAATGTAATGTATTTATTTTGAAAAATAATTTACAGAGTATGCTATTAATGAAAAGCTCCCTGAACATATAAAACAGCAATGCTCAAAGTGCAACATGAAATATAGTAGCATTCAAAATAGAACTATCAGTTTTCCTTTTTTTTCGCCGTTAAGTGTGCAGTGCTCTGATGATCTAATTAAGACCTTACTATTAAAGAAAACAATCTGTTTGGGCATATGGACAAAAGTTACATGTGTAAAACATAAATATAAACATAATACCTTGATTTGCAATTCCTTTACAACCCATATTCAACTGAATACACTACAAAGACAAGATATTAAATGTTCAAACATTTATGTTCAAACAGATCAACTTTATTGTTTTTTTTTCAAAATATTAACTAATTTGAAATTTTATACCAGCAAAACGTTCCAAAAGAGTTGAAACAGGGGCAACAAAAGACTGCGAAAGTTGAGGAATGCTCAAAAAGCACCTGTTTGATACATTCCACAGGTGAGTGCTATGACTGGGTATAAAGGGAGCATCCCCAAATGCCTCAGTTGTTCACAAGCAAGGATGGGGCGATGTTCATCACTTTGTAAACAACTGCATGAGCAAAAAGTCCAACGGTTTAAAAACTACATTTGTGATCGTACACAAGGAATTTAGGTATTTCATCATCTACAGTCCATAATAGAGGCGGGGGCGGAGATGCACCGCGATTCGGATGTTAACGATTCT
>JAUZST010003020.1:0-17509 GCA_034779995.1 Parotocinclus haroldoi
CACACACACACACACACACACACACACACACACACACACACAGACACACACACACACACACACACACACACACACAGACACACACACACACATACTTGTGCCCAGAGTTGCTGCCATGGCTCCTAAATTCAGTGCGTCACTTTGGTGAGCGAGCAGGGTGAACCAGGCAGAAGACATGTTGGCACAGAGGGACGGGTACCGCACTGAAACTAGCTGTAGTAACCATGGAAACGGTGTGGAGAAGCTTGGCCTGCGTTGGGGTCATCGCCATGGTAACTGCCAGAGTAGACACGAGCAACCCTGCTTGGGACAGTCAAGGTAATGATAACAAACCCTTAGCTCATAAAATTATTATATCGACCATGTATATTTTCCATCGCAGTTATTTGTTTCATAACTGTAAATGCATTTGAATATGAGTTTGAATCTGTGGGACGAGTATACAAGTGCACAATATGATTTCAGATTTGTTAATTATTATGCTATTAACAGATAAATAATAAGTTTGTCTATCGTACAAGCTGCATCGTGTAATGTAGTGGTTACTGAGTGTTTGTACAACCTCAGACTCAGGCGGGCGAATCATGATTTTATAACTTCAGTGTGCATTCTTTCTTCACGAGCCGGACAAAAACAGAGTCTGGGTTGCGCATGCAGTTATGAATAGGCTCACTTGGAGCTGTGGACAAAAGTCCTGTGGTTACGGTGGCCTCGGTTCAAGACAGGCTGACTTTTTAAGCTTGGCATTAGATTTACTCGCACTCTTTCATAAGCATGTGCCCAGTTGTGCCTGGATACAGCTGTTGAACATCTGAAAATGGGAGAGAGTGAGGGACAGAGAGACAGACAGACGGCTGCTCTCTTTGCTTCTTCCTCCAGGAACAGTGACTCATATTTATGAATTGTTTCTGAGTAGTGATCAGTTTCCACACAAGTGTCATTATAGTAGGGCATTTTGAAGAAATAAATAATTGCAAAATCTTGTACCATTTTCATAGTGTTTGTAAAAGTGTTATAAATGTAGACAAAACCCTTTGGAACAGTCATTTTAGATATACTGATTATTGGTGCATTAACGAACGTTATATGCGACACATGACTAAATAATCTGTTGTACCATAGCTGAGACTGTTGATTTTTGGGTTTTCAGTATACAGATATCCGCTGCAGGTCCAGTGCCCAAAGAACACTAATAAGCGATAATCCTTTTTTTAAGCAGACCACAGTAAAAGGGTTTTATAAAAATGTAAAGTGGGACTGTGTGTGGCACGGCAGTTAAGGTACTAGATTATTTTCCAGAAGGTCCAAGAACAAATCCCAGCACTGCCAAGCTGCTTCAGTTAGGCCCTTGGATTATAAAACACCAACTCAGAAAAAGTTGGGCTGGTATGGACAAGGGGATACCCCTACTGGGGATAGGACAGGACTGTAGGCAGGTCAGTCCAAAACCTCCACCTGCTGATTCCATAGCCATGCCTGTGCATGTGGTTTTGTCAGTGAAAAAGATGACGTCTGGAAGGCAGCATATGTTGCTTTCTCGGATCTCAGTGTACTTTTCTGCATTAAGGCTGCCATCCTGGAAGTGTAAATGCCCTTTACCAAGGGTACTGACACAGCTGTGACATACCATGAAAGACCCTGGCTTTTGGACGTGTTGCTGATAACAGTCTGGTTTTTTTTCGTCCTTGGCTAGAGAACACAGCGTCCATTTCTTCCATAAATTATCAGGAATACTGATTCATCTGACCACAATTTCCACGTTTCCACTGTGTGATGATGCCGTTCTAGATGCTTCAGAAATCAGAGAAGTTGATGCGGCTTTGTGAGGCTTCTTTTTGCACAATACTTTAGACTCTGAAATTTGTCCTGGACAATATATGCAAATCCCTTGCATTTCTTTGAGATGCATTGTTTTGAGCATATTAATAATCCTCTAATAATCCAGAAAATGGAGATCCTCTCCATCTTTGTTCATTGAAGGCTCAGACTTTTCTGAAAGCTACTTTTTTACCAAGTCATGATTACACTCCACTGCTAAAATCACCTGTTTGAAATTGAACAACTAGTTCATTCAAATTCATCAGTAGCTGTAAATTGTCCCGTCACAACCTTTTTGGAATGCGTAGAATGCTTCAAATGCAGGAATGGAGGTTCATTAACAAATGAAATTAAGCAGTACAAGCAAACATGATATTTCTTGGCTTCGTAGCGTCTGCAACTAAATAAATGTCAAAGTACATTTAAGGAACACATTTTTTAATACGCATTTTCCATGCTGTCCTAACTTTTTCTCATTTAAAATGGTAACTTCTCTTAATTCAATATGGAAGTGGAAAATTAAGTGGATTTGCTTTCAGGCTCACTAGCATGAACTGCACTAGCACCCCTCCTTTTTAAATCCAAGGGTAGTGCTTTTAGTGTATAGTTTTATGGGCCTTTCTGTCTGCTGAGGTCAAGTTCATAAGAGAATAATGGGGCTGCCCTGTCTCTCCCTTGAGTCTCATCACCCAGATTAAAGGAATGATCAAAAGGCTTTTTTATAAATAAATGGGCTTCCCTATATGTGTTAAGAGCGGGGAGCGGTCCTTCCACCAATTGTGGTTGAATGTTTAGTTTAGAGGGGGCCGGGACTGAATGGTGGTGGTCCGGAAACTAGGTGTGTCCACTTTGTTTATGAGAGGAAATTGTACCATTATGGAATTGATTGCAGTGCTTTGTGTAGGACTTAATAAGGACTTAATAAAAACTTGTGGAGCTACAGGGATCTGTGCTGTTGTGATCCTGGTAGCAAGAGTGATAGGGAGGTTTGTACCACAAATACACAAACCACAAATGAACGTGGGGACTTGGAGGACTCTAATGCTTCGTGCCATATTTATAGGACTTAAAACCAAATAAACGCACACTTATTATTGCTTACTGATCTTTTTTGTCACACATGACTGCAACTTCATTTGGCTTCTTTTTGTGTAAAAAAAAGGAGGAGGAGGAAAAGAGACTTTGGGTGAATGAAATATTCAGTGAGTTTGGTTAATTATAAGAATGCCCATGTCAAATTAAATGTTGGCAAATTTTGGCAATGTTTATTAAACAATTAGTAGTTAAACATCTGAATGAGAAAGTTTCTTAAAATAAATAAGAACCAAAGCACAGACCGTTTCAACTTTTGCTAATTGCACACAGCAATAACTGCAATAAAAAATATTGTCTCCAATATTAAAATGAGGCAGAAACTAAACTACACCATCAGTTTTCACTCTAATACTCTAAATAGATCACTGAGACAGAGCCAGTTATAAGTGTGAGAAAGGAATGCATGCTACAATGGATAGTGCAATCTTACTTGGCCTCTTGAGTCTTCCCATCTCATCACATGCTGACAAAACTAGTGCAACAACAGGAGTGTTAGGTCAGAGCTCACTATTGGTCACAACGGACCGTTCCACCTCTAAACTGCTGAAAGCCCAAGAATCCACTTGTTGAAGGATGAAGCAGCTGCTTTTTGACTAATCAGACAGCGGCCCAGTGGCCGTGTCTGATTTGATTATTAATGTTGAGACTTCTTTTCAACACGAGCTCTGGTCTCTTACAAACTGTCACTTGTAGCTGAGCTAATGCTATCGTTGCCTTTCAGTATATGCTTTGTTTATGATTAGTGGTTTATGTTAAAATGATGCAATAAAAAGGCATATTCTCACCCCTGTCAAGTCTAAATGCGGTTCACCTTTCGCAAACTCGGGTTTTTGCGGGTTTTCAAAATGGAAAAAAAATATATTTTTTCGCTGTTTCGCTGATTTTTGCGGTACTCGATCTGCACATGTGTAGTACATGTCGTATAGTTAACGTATACATATAAATGTATTTGATTAACTTGTACATTCATAAATCACAAAATTTATAAAAAAATATATAAAGAAAATTAATTCTAACAATAAAGGAACGTTATAAATCATAAAATATTACGATTTACAGAATTATTACGTAGTAAATATTCCGATTTACTCAGCGGATGAATACTCACCAAAAACGAGAAGTAACACTAGAGCATCGGCCGCCTGAGTCGCTACTTGTCGACATGACAAGTTTTTATCTGCGATGTTGTGTTTGCTGTTTGTGAAAGTTTTATCATAGACTGAATTCATTCAAACCCTACGATGAAACCCAAACGTTCTGCAAGTTTTATAGCTAAAATAGTGTAGAAATACTTCATGGATTTTTGTTTATCGCAGGTGGTCCTGGAGCGTAACTCCCGCCATAAACGAACACTGTATCTCTAAAACTGTTTGGCTTGATCAGTAAATTCCACCCTTTTTTTTAAAAGAGAAAATTAAGTTGGAAATATCCACCAATCAGCCATAAAATTACAACTATTTACAGTTGACGGGAATAACTCTGACAGTGTGACAAATTGGGTAATGTTCTCTTGAAGAACTCGAGCCCTGGTGCTCCTGGTTATTACTTTGACACATACCACCTACATAAACATTGCTGCAGACCAAGTACACTCCTTCATGGCAACATGGCTCCACCTTGCAGCTTACAGGACCTAAAGGATCTACTGTCTAGTGACAGATACCACAGGCTGACCAGGAAAAGCAGGGTTAAAAAAAGAAAAGAGCAGAGTGAAAATTGAATAAAACCATCCATATAACCAACAAATGTGTTACATTTCCAGCATTTATCAGACGCTTTTATCCAGAGCAACTTACAATTAATACAGTCTTACATTTTTTTTTTCTTTTTAAGCAATTGTGGGTTAAGGCTCTTGCTCAAGGACCCTATTGTGGCAGCTTGACAGAAGCTATTCTTTCAGGAATATGTGTAATTAATATATTAATTTATAAGAATAATAGGCAATGTAAGTAAAAACGTTGGATGTTATTAAACCTATAATGTTAATGCCTAACCGCAAATTTGGTCATGATGTTGCATCATGATAGTTAGCAATGCAGCAGTGTCGTCACCAAACTTCTACAATGGCAACTCTGGTTAACTTGCACAAAATGAGCTGTAATAGATCTTCTCCTTTTCTTGGCCTTTTTCTTTTAGAGCAAAAATACCATTTAAAGTGATTGAAAGAAAAAAGTAACTTTTTGTTAAATAAACATTTGTCTCATATCTGTGTGAATTCTTGGCACTCCTAGAAACTCCTATGAGTGAAATCTAAAACAAGCATATTCCCAGGCATATTTTACGTATTTAAATGTATCTGAAAGATTAGGAACATTTGAAAGGTCAGCAATGCCTTTCTGTTTCACTCGGATAAAAATATGAAGTCACTTTTAGGTCTAAATTCTTTTACTACTTAAGTGTGACATTTACATTTACGGCATTTCACAGACGCCGTCATCCAGAGCAACTTACAACTGATGCAATCTTACAAATCCAAGCAGTTTTGGGTTAAGGGCTTTGCTCAATGACCCAACTGTAGCAGCTTGAGCAGAGGTGGGATTTGAACCCTGGACCTTCTAGTTCCTTAATACCTTGGATACCAGACTTATGTTGAAGTAGCTAAAATGTTGAAAATGACCATTTTAACAACCAGGCCAATAATGGAAAAGTTTAAAGCAACTGGAAATGTTACGAAGCTGCCTGGAAGAGAATATATGTCTACAGTATATTGACTTCATGCACAGTAAAGAGATGGGTTCAAGTTTGGGAATTGTGGACATTAGTTTGATCTTTGGTCAGAACTTTATCCTAACTACAATCGGTCATCAATTACATACCCAGCTGCTTGGCATCCATTACTGGAACTTTCCATGTGACAAATGAGAGTAAAACAGGGGTGCTTAAACATATTTGAGAACAATGCAACTTTAAGAGCACCATCTTTGCAACTGTTTTCTAAAAACACCTTAGTTTCCAAAATTACAAATGAGTTTTAAACAGCTCTTTGCTGACTCTGACTCTGCGTCTGTGCTGGAAAAGCACTACCAGTCGAAAACTGAACCACGGATGAAAATATTTATTATAGAATCAAATGATTAATAAGTATTTCAGTTACTGCTATACATTTTCTATATAAAACATTAAATTGTTTGTTTCACAAGGATTCATTGTTAAATTGACGATTTAAACCCTGGAGCAAAACAAAACACCATATATATTTATGCTGAGAATTTAACTTTAATTAAATTTAAAGAGCGCTCATAATGGTAGGCTGTATCACTACCAAATCCACCAGTACTTACAGCTGAAGTCAGTTTATTGTTAGGAACATTAATAATAATAGCAATTAATAATACTAATAACATCATTTAAGCTAGCAGACTTGTCTTTTTGTTGGCACTGGATGTAGAGTAAACAGATTTTAAGCACACCGAGTTTATTTGTGTAAAGGAAAAGTTGCAGCATTTATCATTGGAGGTAGAACTGCACATGAAGAAGTGCTTACTGAGTTACAAATGGGCCAGAATACTTAGTTATGTAGGGTATCGGGAAACATTTGTAAACGTAAGATAAATAAGAGTTTCGCCAGTGTTGGGTTTTTTGCTGACACAAAGATAACCATGTAGAAAGGCGACTAATCCCCACTGTGAAGTACAGTGATAGGTCTGGGATGTTGCAAGATTGTTTTTCTTCCAAAGGCCCTGGACAACTTGTAGCAAAAATTAAATTAAAGCCTGCTTTTTCAGCCAGGAATCAGAAACAAGGTTTGTCATGGTCATATTATCCCACAGACTTAAACCCTATAGAAAGCGTATGGGATGTGCTGCAGAGGAGCAAACTTGAAATCAGAATTATCTGAGGATTCTGTATGTTGGAATGGTGTCAGGTGTCTTCACATATGTTCTCCAGGCTCATTACAGCACGGTGGCTCGGTGGGTAGCACCGCTGTCTCACAACAAGAAGGTCTCAGGTTCAACCCCAGGTTGGGGTGACCTGGGTTCTTTCTGCATGGAGTCTGCATGTCCTCCCCGTGTCTGTGTGGGTTTACTTCGGGTACTCCTGTTTCCTCCCACAGTCCAGAGACATGCATGTTGGGTTAATTGGTGTCTCTAAATTGGCATTGACTTGTGTGTGTGTATGTATATGACTATGCTTAAGATGAACTTGTGTATGAATATAACCTTATGTGTGTCGCTAAGATGGCCACTGATGCTGATAGAGACGTTAAAGAAACCAAATAAACAAACAAACCAGGCTCATTAAGCGTTTCAGGAGGAGACAGATCAGTGAATCATTTTAAATTGAGTCTGAACAGAGTACAAAGGGATGTCAATAATTATGGTGAACACACATTTGTGAATTGTCAATGACTGCATTTCAAATAAAGGTTATTTTTTGTTAATATTTGAAAAGATTTGGTTATCATTGTACGAAGTGCCATTATTTGTGGAAGGCACTGTATTATACTTATTTTGCTTAATCCCATTTAATTATATACAGTACACATAATGCATAAATTGCACATACCGTACTATAAGGGCATGTGTTATGGTGCCGTTTGTAAATAATTGTTCTTTAACTGATCATTTCTTCATCTCCAGCGGCATTCCTCTCCAGTCTGGCTCACTATGAGATTGCTGTCCCAATCCGTGTTGGCCCTCAGGGGGAGAGACTGTATGATGCCTCAGACAGGCATGGACGCCAGCGTCGGAGCACCGAAACGAAACAGGAGTTGCCTGTCCCTCAACTTTATTACCAGCTGTCCACTCCAAGCACTAGCCTTATCCTGAACCTCACACTGCAGAGTGACCTGCTTTCCAGCCAGTTCCGTGTTGAGTACTGGAGGAAGGGGAGACTGGCATGGAGTCGGCCATATTCGCCCTACTGCCACTATGTGGGTCACTTGCAGCACCAGCCAAAGACAAGCACTGTGGCACTGAGTAACTGCCGTGGCCTGGTAAGCATGACCCAAGTTCTGAGGGGTTTATGAAGGTGCTCTAGAAAGTTTTAGAAAGTGTATGATACGAAAGCTTGTCATGAAAAGCTGGCTACTTCTTGCTAAACGATCAGTCAAACTATCTTTGAAAAAAAGAAGCCATGCTACATCAGTTACTTCTTCTGTCACCAGTCTCTCACATTGTCTTGTCTGTTTTGCAAGACGCACTTCAAACTTCTAGTGTGACCGCAGCTTTGATGCAAAATGTGCTATTAATTACTGGGCCTCCTAACTGTAGTCCTCAGCCCTGCAGACGGATGTGCATTTTCCTTTCCTTCATTTTCTTTCCCCGCTTATTAAAGCAAAGGCATGCAGAGTACAGCTGCTCCCACTGCCTTATTCACAGTGCAGGCTGATTTATCACTCCATTCCGCAAACAGGTGTTTTGGATCCTAATGATAGATTTGATTTCAAGGAGCGTGCTTTGACATACTCTTTACCAGCCTAAACCAGCAGTGCACTTGCGTAAACAAGCGCTTACAGGGCTAAGGATAATGCCCACTAATTTACACACACTTAATTCTACTTTTAACTTTGTTTAATGGCCATTCTGAAAGATCTGAAGACAGACACCAGGCATTTTGAAATTGTTTTATGGGAATTCAGGGGTTCGGTGACCTGAATTTTCAGCTTCAGATTGTTGCAGCAGGTGAGAAAATACATAGGTTTTGCTCTTGCTTGCTTCCGTTTGGAGGGTCTGAAGTAGTGATGGGCATGTGTAGTCAACTACAAAAGTTCCCATTATGTAATCACACTCTTAAGTAAAATGATTTGCAATGTTCTTTCATCTGACACCAGTTTATGACTTACTGTATGCTTAAGTTCAGACATTCGGTCATTCATTCATTCACCTGCTTAATCCAAGGCAGGGTGTTGGGTGAGAAAAAAAACACTATGCAGGGTACCAGTCCATCAGTCCACACACACAGATACAAACACGTTAAGAGAGAGTACAAATAATTCGACGAACAACGAACAAATCGTTTTTTGGACATGGACACTTGGAGAAAAAGTTAATTCCATGTGTGTTTGTGTGTGTACACACTCATTGTTTACTTTATTAGGTACTCCTCCGGTTTATACACATTTTACCGGTTCCATTTACCAAATAAATGCACATGCATGTTCTATAATTACACACTGTACTTCCATCTGTTGTTACAGACTTGTTAGTCTCTACTGAAAGAAACTAGGCTATTTAAGGGTCCGGACCTCCACAGGACCACCACAGATCAGATGCTACTTGGGTGTTGAAACATTTTCAGCACAGCAATTGTGGTGGAATGAGTGGATCAGACACAGCGGTGCTGCTGGAGTTTGTAAACACCCAAGTGTCACTGTTGGCCTAAAATTATCCACCCACAAAAAATATCCCTAAAAATGAGCTACTGTCTCTGACATTTTATCAAGAACGTGAGGCAGTGTTGTAGATGTGTCATAGAGTACACTGAGGAAAAACATATAAAAGTGAATAAAACTCCAGCAATGTTGAGATTGTTGGGAAAGATCCACTACACAAATAGTATCTAATCTTTGGGGGTTCTGTGGGGGTGCAAACCAATAAAAAACACAGTTTGTTTAAGTAAAATACACTAATGAAGTATGTAGAGAAACAGATGTACAGCGTATAATGATAAAACATGCAGAAAGTGCATGGGTCCAGAGTTAAGTTTTTGTTTGTTTATTTGGCTTGTGTAATGTCACTTGCCGGAAAGGTACAAGGCTACCTCAGTGCCCGTGGTTACATAGTGAATGTTAGACTACATTACCCTAAATATTGTAGTACCAGGTCTCAATACTCACCCCTACAATAGAGTCACAACCTTGTGGCTGAATCTGAAACCATTCTATTTTCCATATACTTTAGTAATTCATTTATTTTTATTTTAACCACTTAGCCTACACGTCATTGTTTCAACATTCAATTGGTGATGTTATGTAAGGGAAATAATTTCACTTAATTGCCAGACTGTTTATTTATGTTTTTGTCATTTACTGTTCAAGTAGTTGACTTTATAAATTCTTAAAGTTGCCACTACTGGTTTAAACATGTGTGAAATGACTTTACGAGGCACCCAGAATAATTACTAGTGACTACTCATTCATTTATTTTCAGCAACTGCTTTTCTTGGTGAGCACGGTGGTGGAACTGGAGCTCATCCCAGAAACTCTGGGTCCTGGTTAGAAAAAATGAGCAGAATATTTCAGTAGGCGATGAGCTGTAACTTTATTACAGAATTATAAATTGCAATCACACCACAGGCACAAGACTCTCTGTTGCCTTAGACTCTGAGAAAATGGTTTCATTAGAATTTGAATTGTGTGCAAGATTACTCAATGAAAACGAATATATAAACACAATCATTGGCAAGCAAGTAAAACTGAAGAATAGAGTATGCTATGTATATTTTATTCATGTGTATTTTATTCAATTTATGTACACATGAGTCAAGATGAATGATTAAAAGCATATTTTTAGAGTATTACTTTCCATCTGAGCTGGGTTCGGAGCTGAGTCGTGTTGTGTAGTTTTAGCTGGACTGCTCAAAAAATTATGAGGATATTTCAAAATGACATATCCTCTAATGAAATATCCTTTAATTTATGTGAGCAGTGTATTTGAGTACTATGCCGTTTCAACTGACCTTTGTAGCTGCAGGGGCTGCATGGCTTCTCCGAAGCTGTAGGGGGAGTTGTTTGCACTTGCGAAATAATGCTAATATACTAAATCTAGCTGTTAACCAAATGAAAGATTTCAAAGTTATTTCAACTACTTGTAAACAGAAATCATTTTCTTCATAATAACTAACATAATGAAACAAGTTTAGAAGAAGTATAAGGTTGTAACACAACTTCAGCAATCATTATGAGACAAAAGGTCCAACAGTGGGCCACCCTGGGACTCATAGTATAAGTTAAACCGTGTGATATAATCCATCATAAAAAAGTAACCCAAAATACTTCTTTTGACTGCTCTACGATGCCTGATACCAAGGTCTGGGATCCTTTGCCACTTGTAGCAGGGGGTGATTGTAGCTGGTGGAGAGGAGTACCTCATTGAGCCCTTAGTATCTGCTGAAAACCATACAAATGTGGATGGGAGGGAAGAGCGACCCCATGTGGTGTACAAGAGGTCATCTTTGCGACATCTGTATATGGACCAGTCCTGTGGAGTCATTGGTAACAAAGCTTCTCATTCTAAAGATTATTCATTTGTTACCATGCATATTGTGCCCAGTTATGATGTGGTATTTGTTGATTTAACACAATATACAAAGGTTTACTGACATAAATGCAATTTTGTTAGCGCTACAGTGAAATTATTCTAAAGGTAAATAGTCTGCTTTAACTTGATGTTAAGTATACAGAATGTGTGATGGTCCATGAACTGTGTTACTTAAACACAAACATGCAAGCTAGCTTATAGTGCCATAAAACGGTGGCTTAGTGGATATACAATTCAGTCCATTCAATATAAAGAAATGAAGATATTTCATAAGTTGGTGTACAAACAAGAGGCTATTGCTGTTGTAGCTAAACACACATAGAGTCTATATAATCTGTCTGCCTAGATAGTTAAACACTATAACATACATCTGTTTTTTTTTTGTCTTTTTTGTCTCTTGTTCATAACACAACTAGAATACACAGGAAATGTGTATGCAGTATTGAAAAAAAATGGAAAAACTGGAAAAGCTTATATTGGCTACATTGGCGAGTATGAGGTGTGACCTTCCATACGTTTGAGCAATAGCAGCATCTGGCAGCTTCATCAGGATGCCAAGTTGACCCTTCTACAGTCTGACAAAGCTTGATCAGGAATGGTCTTTTTGGAAGGGTAGCAGCAAAGAAAGCACTTTTTTGGAAGGGAAATGGTTTAAAGTTTAAAATATGCTAAAGCTCACAAAGATTGAAATGAAGATCAATGGCAAAGAAAATTATAGAGTAACAAATCCGAGTTTTAATTTTTGCTTCCAGTCCTGCATAATATGTTATTTATGGTGATTATACCAAAACAACAAATCTGATCATGGCCCAAGACACTTGCACAGTTCTGTATGTTCTCTTTGCTGCCAATTTAAGTGGGTAGGATGAAAACACACTTGCACTTGCTCTTCCAGATGAGAAACCCAGCAAAAGCTTTGACTGGTGGCAGAGAACGATTAAACCTCCCAACCAGATGAGCCGTGGGCAGCTTCCACTGAAGCGCTCAGCTAGCCATGAGCGTTACGTGGAGACGCTGGTGGTGGCTGATAAGATGATGGTGGGATACCATGGCAGACGTGACATTGAACAGTATATCCTGGCTGTCATGAATATTGTAAGTTTCAAATCTTCTGCTTCTAGTCTGTCAGTGCCTAGTGAACGCAACATTTCATACATTTGGATGTATGTGTTTGGTCAGATAATCACTGCCAACTCTTTCAAATACAGGGACAGTCATGACAGGTATGTCTGTTGGGTAAAGGGAGAAGTAGGAATGACATTAAAATCTAAACAAAGCTACACTGACCATAATATACAGTACATTTAGGGACTTGATGAAGTCAATAAGAAATGAATATGGATAAAGTGACATACTTTGAGTCAGTCAGTGCTCACAAAGCAATAGTGATCAGTGTGAATATTCATTGTATTGAAATACTGATGGTTCTGTTTCCTGTAAGGACCACAGTTCAGAACATGGAACTATGTGTGGTTGATTCATAAAATTGAGCTTTTACAATAAATACATTCAGATGTTAGTTTATAGTTAGTACTACTGGAGACACTGAGACGTACAGACAGAGAGATGGCTCTTTTTAAAGATGTTTTTATCTTGTTTCCCTGGAGGTCAGGTTGCCAAACTGTTCCAGGATTCTAGCCTGGGGAGTGCAGTGAACATTGTGGTTACTCGCCTGATCTTGCTAATGGAGGACCAGGTAAATCTCACACAAACACACACTCCCTATAATTGATAGGTCTTTCCACAATGATTACTGTAGCTTATTAATGCTACACCAAACATACATTCTGAAAGAGTCCTAAACTTCTTTTACATACATGTAGGACTACGACACAAGTATATAAAAACCAAAACAGCCAAAACACCATACCATACCAGCAATACAGCCATTCCACTCCTAAGTTGGCAATGAAATCTAAATTCCTTTCTTTCTACTTTTAACCTTAACCTTAGCAAGCGAAAAGAAATCTTGAGGCTCTTTTGGTTCTTCAAATAAAAGTTGTTTTAAATAATAATAATTAAAAAGTGAGGATCGGCTGAACACAACATTTTGTCCTTGCAAGCATGGGAAGGCAACACACACGCCTATCTCATATCCTAACTATATCTGTAAAAAAATTCGAAACTTCAACCAGTCATAACAGGCATCTACTAGGTTTAGTTGGTTGGAGGAGGAGGAGGCTTGGGTGCAGCACTAAAATTTATCAGCATTGCTGAAAATCTCTTACTCTACACTACGCTTTATTACCAATTCAAGTGAAGGATTTTAGTCTTCCACTCGTCTAAACCAAAAACATTCTAACTTCAATAGATACTAAAGCAGACATGCTTTCGTGCTTTCACGACAAGGCACGTTCATGAAAGAACAAGGTCAGCTCAGTTTAAAATCCCACGCAAATTGGTTAATGTCCTTATTCACTGGCCCTTACACACATCACAATCAACAACACATGCAGTCACGGCAGAGTATTTGGGCGTACCCAGTGCAGAAGAACAGCAAACACACTCAACTAACAGCAACTGTCTGGAGAGCCTCGATACAGGAAGGAACTTAAGTGAATGAATTAACAAACAATAAGCTCTTTTAGTTGAGCATTAATGCCAGATAATCTCTTCTAGGAGACAGACTGCAAAACAAAAGCTAGGCTAACTAAATAACTTGTAAACTTACCTAATGTGTGGTTCCACCGCCTGACATTGTGGTGGTTAAACTGAATAGTGTTTGTCAGTGACCAATATATGTACACATGAATACACTCTTGCCTTGTAAAGTGTGTTTATGGAATTGTGTGGCTGTCAGGCTGTAACTCCAACATACAGAGAGGTCTGTCTGGCAGGGCCACAAGAGGCCCCATAGGCTCTATAATTATGCATTAATAACCCTAAATCACTCGACTGAAATAACCACCTACTCACACCTGCAATTTGGCCAATTTTAGGTTGAGGTGGAGGTTTTTCCAGTCATTAGAAAATGCTAGTGTTGTTTTTAGTGTTGTGTTATTACTGCACGTCACTACACTGTGGCTGAGATTAAACTAAAAGTAGGCTGTGTGCAGATCAGTACACCACACACACAGGCACAGACACTCCACATAGTGAGACACAACTGGGACTATGGGTCGAAAAATTATGGGTTATTTCAGTTTTGCATTCCTGAATTATGAATGTTTGTGCTTTGAGAGATGCTAAGAAGAAAGTAAGAGAGAAAGAAAATAGGATGAAGAGTGATAGTGGCAGATAGAGAGAAAAAATAGATAAATGTTTACAACAGGTGTTTTACTACTGTACACTTAAAACATTACCCGACGCAATTGTCAATTATGTCTTCATCTGATTCCCAGTGCAGTCAGTCTGCACTTCCTGCGCTAGTGGACCAGTGTGTAAGACAATATATGCAAGTGATTAAAATACTACCAGGCGAAAATTGTAATATTGAAAGATGTCTCTAGTACCCTGTTAGGCTGCCTCTAGCCTGGATACAAGAGAAATGGGTAAACAGTCATACAGTCATACAGGTTCTGTATGGTGTCCTTTGGCACATTTTCCAATCGATGTAGTAGCTGTACACTTGTAGTTTGCAGAAGCTGAAGTCCCATAAACAATGTATATACACAATATCTGGCCATTAGACAGGCCAAGGAAGTGATGCAGTGTGGCAGAGACATTCATGGGAAACCCATGCTGTGTGTGGATGAGCATTATCGTGTTAAAAAAATGCCACATGGCTAAATTGTTAGTGGTTTGAGTTTGTCGCTTCTCAGCAAAGGCAGGATTGAAACACTCACTATGCCTCGATTTGTAAACAGAACTTAGATTTGTCTCTAAAGATGATGCGGTTCCAGACTACTCGTTCACAATGCCACTGCAGACTGCACGCCGAGTTTTCCAGCAGTAAAACATTTCTATCTGGGTGCTTTATTTTTGTGAATGAGTATAGTTTCTAAATATGCATCATGATTGTTTGGTTGGAGAAGTCGCACGGTTTTGTGTAGTGATTTATTTGTAATTTTAACAGTAAGTTGTAAGACCGTAAGCTGTATGGTGTTTGATGTAAAAGTACGTCTGTGTGGTTTTTTTCTCTGATCTGCAGCCGACTCTGGAAATCAACCATCATGCAGGGAAATCTTTAGACAGTTTCTGTAACTGGCAGAAATCCATCCAGCAGCGCAATGGCCATGGCAATGCCATTCCTGAAAATGGCATCGCCCCCCACGACACAGCGGTACTCATCACTAGGTCAGAGCACAACACACAAAACACGTTCCCTTATACTGCTCTACAGCTGGATAGTAGCACCTACTGACAACCAAGTACAGTTTTAATAAACACAAAGCTTTATTGAACACAGGGAAATGCAGAGTCAGTGTGAACATATTCAATCCTGAGTCATGTTTGACTGGTGTAAGAACATGATGATGATGATTATGAACGGCGCAAAAATTTTTTTTTTTACAATTTTTGGTTTTTTAAAAGAAAGTTACTTAATTTTGTAAAAAAAAAAACAAACAACCACCCCCCCTCAAAAAAACCCAAAAAAACCCAGTTTTTCTCATGTTGACCATCAAGGCATAAAATATCAACACTTTCTATCATTGTGGGGACATTTGTTGCCCACAATGTTATACATACATGGTACACACCTAGCTGTCTAAAATCTTTTTTTTGCATGTAATTATTGAAAATAGCTATTGCATTGAAACACCAGAAATATTGAGAAATATCAGAAATGTAATAATATTAAAATTACAAATAGCAGCTAATCAAAAACAGTCCTGTAGCTTTCTTCTGAAAATAATTAGTACTGAATGCGAATGTTTGTGTGTAGGTGTGTGTAGATGATGTCTAAAGTGTGGGAATGTGCCTGAAAGATGGTGCTGTTAGCATTCCATGCTTCCTGTTATTGTCCCATGTCAGAGATGAGCCTGAGGATAGTACACAGTCTGCACATTGTGTGTGTGTTTTCATATTGTGCCTCGTTGTCTTCTAGATATGACATCTGCATCTACAAGAACAAGCCATGTGGGACACTTGGTAAGATTTAATGCATTTAAAGACATTTCCAATACCCAATTCTTAGCCTGGACTGTGTGGAATTTGTTTTCTCTGTGTCTGCATTTGTTTCTTCTGGGTCCTTCAGTTTCATCTCCAATTTCAAATACATGCATTAGGACAACTGGTGTCTTGAGAGTGTCCCAGTGTGTATGAGTGAGTGAGTGTGTACATGTCCTGCAATGGATAGGCCGGTTGCTGCCTTGGTCTTTGATCTGCTGGTTAATCCTTAGCGACCCTGAATTAGATTAAGCTGGTATGAAAGTGAATGAATCATTTGTCCCATTGAACTGTCTGTTACTGTCTGTATACTTGGGCTGGCATGGTGGACCAAGTGGTTAGCACAGTCACCTCACAGGTCTGGACATGCCTGGTTTCATCCTTACCTTTGACTCTCTGCGCATTGGTTTGCATTGGTTTGGTCCTGTGTGGGTTTATTCCATATTTCATTTCTGTTTTTATTTCTTATATTTCAAAGACATTTGTTTAACTGGTCACTCTAAATTGGCCCAGTATCAGTGTGTCTGCATAGTGACTTGGTGGGTCACTCACTTGCCTCACAGCAAGTAGGTCTCAGGTTCAAGGGTGGAGTGGCCTAGGTCACCCCTGTGTGGAGTCTCCTCCCTGTGTCTGTGTGGGTTTACTCCCACAGTCCAAAGGCGTACATGTGAAGTTAATTAACTGCATTCATTAAATTGACATTGACGTGTGTGTGTGTATATACTTACAAAAATATGGGTATAGTTCAAAATGTAATATCCCATGTTTAAATATCCCCTGATTATTGGGAGCAGTGTATATGACTAGTATTGAGATAAGCTTGCATATAGGGGTAACCTTGTGTGTGTTACTGAAATGGCCCCTGATGCTGATGACGTTATATATATTCTATAATGTAGCATACAAATAGTTGCGGGGTCGTTTTTTTTTTTCTAAAGTGTAGTTACTTAGAGTTGGGTTTGGGTCTGTCACTTTTTTGGGTTCGTTTCCATATTCCTGTTGCTTGTATCATTCATAATCTGATTGATAATCAAGCCCAATTACTTTTTGCCACATCCATGAAGTTATATCTGGGTCTGTCTGCCACTGTCTGTCTGTTTTAGGTCTGGCGCCCGTTGGTGGAATGTGTGAGCCAGAGAGAAGCTGCAGTATAAATGAAGACATTGGACTGGCTACAGCCTTCACCATTGCTCATGAAATTGGACACACGTGAGTTGTACTGCATCTTGGATGGATTAACCGTACAGTCGCGGCCGACTCTCAGTCAGGTGATGGATCATCGATCTCCACGCATTTCTGTCTTTCATCGATGTGATCCATGAAGTATTTCGGCAGGATAGTGGAGT
>JAUZST010003021.1:0-17508 GCA_034779995.1 Parotocinclus haroldoi
ATTATATATATATATATATATATATATATATATATATATATATATATATGCGAAACAGCATCAGAGCATGACAAGAGACCTATCAGATACACTTTTGTACAGGCTATCATATAATGTTCGAGATTGTGGAATCTAGACGACCCGGTTGCCCTCCTGAGGTCATGCAAATCCCAGTTCCAAAGAACGACCCTGTCTTTCAGTCCAACTCCACACAAGAAGTCCGTTTCCATTTTCAGCGTGCAGCGTGGGACCCCAGTAGTGGACAGAGTCCAAACAATCCCAGGACACAGGTGACACAGTTGATCGTTTGATAATTTTTATATGCTTAAAAATTCAAATGGCCAAATTTATAGTTATGTACAGTCTTCGTTAATCACCCTGTCTGCACGTTTACCATTTGTGAAACATCTTACATATTTATTATGTGATTTTTTTTATTATGTGAAATAAACAAAGACTTGTATCAAGAATTAATATGAATATGATGAGAAGTACTGACAATTATGGATTTAACATGACTGAACTTCGTTTATAAAGCCTAGAGATTGTGTGCGTGTTGAATTATTGCAGAATAGGAATGAAGGATGAACTCCAAATGTATGTTTCTGTGTACTAACAACTTGAATTATCTAAATTTGCACAGGTAAATGATGTGACAGCGTGGATTGATGGCAGCTCAATCTATGGCTCATCAAGTTCTTGGTGTGATGCACTGAGGAGTTTCCATGGTGGGCTCCTGTCTGCAGGATCTAAGAGCAACATGCCAAAACAGACTGCCAATGGCAATTTAATGTGGAGTGCTCCAAATCCTTCCACTGGACAAACTGGCCCAGAGGGTTTTTATGGTAAAAACTAAAATCTTGCAGACTTGCATGTTGTTTCTTCATGTCTTTGATTTCATTGATCTGACTTTGAGGATAATTATTTTTTTTTCCAAAATGAACTGGAATCATACATCTTCCATCTGTTCCAACTGAATGGCTGCAGTGACATGAGGCGTGAATTAGATGATATCACATAGAAGCTTCACAGAAAGTTACCATCAGAACCCACATGAGCATTCAGGGTCAACAGTGTGGCAGATGAAAATGCCCCAGTGATATATAAACCTTCAGAGGAGTCTCAAACGGGGAACCCATCCTCATCTGGATGACAGTGGATAATTGTATAATGTTCTTACACATTTAGCAATTAACATATTCAAAGGTAGCACATTCATTTTTATTTATACAATTAACTTTGCTGAGTCAGAATCATCATCGGTTTTTATCATCATCAGTTTATTATTTATAGCACCTTTATCAAACGTGAGGGCAATTTACAGCAGAAAACGACATGCAACGAGCACTACAACTCAAAACATAACTGACATCACAATGCAGTTCTGCGAGAATAATAACATGTTTTGCTGAACTATAGTAGTTTATAGTCACTGAGGCAAACCTTGGAGAGAGTAAGTGTCTGGGTGCGAAAGTAAGATGACTCGCTGCCACAAGTAGTCGAGGTGGCCCCAGATGTGTTCCTGTTTTGGACTCATCTCAAAACTACAGTCAGTGTGTATGTTTTATTGGACATCATGATTAATTAGCATGGATGTAAAGAAGCTTATTATATCTTATGAAACCTGTACAACTTAGTGTTTGTTGTATGTTTACTTAGACTAGCAAGTAATCCAAAGTTTTCAGAGTGTGACCTCATTCAGTCTACAAAGCACATTCAAAGCTTCATAAATGGGCTATAATTGTGTGCTACAGCTGTTCTATTGTGTTTAGGAATCCAGCATTGACTGTATTGTCTGCGCTTTTTTGTTGGTCAGACACACTGCATGTGTGTCTCGTTATAAAAAAAGCCATTAAACAGTCTAGATAGATAATTATATGATAATGCCTAAATAGAAACCTTACTGCAAATTGTTTGCACTAATCGTGATCTTGAACAATTGTTCATTTTATGTGACATGAACGAAACATGTTGACAACAAGAGCTGATGTTTTAGATCATACTGTTGTCATATATAGCACGAAATTAATATTAGCAAGAGAAATGTATCATAAATGTAATTTGTGTGTATTTTTAAGATTCTTAAGTTACACATTTGTCTTATCAAGAAAACAAATCTCCCTGGCAAAGGAGGTAAGAAACACGAAACACCTGTCATAATGGTTTTTACTTTCTATACATATCAGTCATTTACAGTTCAATACACAGCCCACTGTTTAATACAGTAGCTAAACCACTACATGGTCTAGGTATTTAAGATGCTTTCACATAACAATTTTGCAGTGTGGCAAGTATATATAAGAAATAAGCAAAGAGGTCAGTCTTTTTTGTGCTTAACTATGTTGTTGTTTTTTCTCTACAGAGTTTGGAAACGCCTGGGCCAATGAGAACATCTTCACAGTAGCTGAGGGGATTATTTGGTTTCGCTACCATAATTACCTTGCCTCTCAACTACACAAGGACCAACCGTCGTGGTCAGATGAGGAGATTTTCCAACATGCACGGAAGAGGGTTATTGCCACATTGCAGGTAAGCAGAAAAGTCCTCTGTTATTCAGAAACCACAAGGAGCAGATGGAGGTGCCAATTTGTTAGTATCTCTCCACCTGTCAGCTTGCCTCATACACTTTCTGCAACAGGGTTTAAGATGCAATACCTTCAACTACAGGCTACTCCAAGGTGAAAAAATACTCTTGCCTAAGTCATGAGTCAGTAAAGGTTATTGAGTGAAGATTTCTGTCTATTGCATGAGTCATTATGATACAGAGTTTTTTATTTGATATGGTTACATAGTTTATTTATAGATAAACAATGCTTTAATCTTTTCTCCTCTTATCAGAGTATTGCATTCTATGAATGGCTGCCTGCATACCTAGGAGTCTCAGTGCCTCCATACCCAGGTGAGACGTCACACATGGGCATGTGGGAATGTGAATGAGTGTAAATGCGTGTGTGTGGCTGAGTGGTATAGGCACCTATAGGTATGTGTGTATTGGCTGTGGTTAACTGACACGCTCTGCTGGCATGAGGTTTAGTAAGTTACCACTTGAGGCTCTGTTTAATAGCTCTCGTGGGCTTCAGCTACGTCAGGGTTACAAGGTTGTCATTTTGCTGAGGGAGCTATTTTGGTTGGATAATTCTCCTAGGTGCAGAAAACATTAAACAACCCATGTTGTACTAATATCTAGTGTATTCTAAGCATGTATGGTGTAACTGCATATAACTGTATTCAAACCTAAGTTATGCATAATCATATGTAGTGTGCTTTTCATGAAATCATGGGTTTAGTTTTAACAATGTGCATGGTTTCTTAGCCGGTTTTAATTAGTTTGGCTACAAATTGCTGTAAAAGTTGTTAGTCATTAGTCCTTATCATTAGTCAGATCAAATCAGACAAAAGGGCTATATCCCTCAGGGAGAAATTAATTAAATACAATTTTAAAACAACATGGCTTACCTTGTTTGTTTGGTCTGCCTTGATCATTTTTGTTATGTGGTTTTTTTTGTTTGTTTGTTTGTTTCTACTTGACTCAAGAATATTGTGCTCTTGCAATTCTGTTTTAAGCCAAGCCATTTTTTATTGTTGGAGCTGTCCTATGGTTCCCTGCTAAATGTGTGAAACACATCCCAAATAAATCCTATACGATGCACTTATTACCCACAATTTCACCACTCCTGTAGTACATATAAGTTACGCCAAATATAGTAATGATTTTATAATATAATATATAAACACATGACATTTTCTCACATGACATCCTTATTCAACATAGGTTATCAGAAATCTGTGGATCCAGGAGTTTCACCCGAGTTTCTGATTTCTGCAAGGAGTTTTGGTTTAACTCTGGTTCCCCCTGGTGTCTACATGAGGTAAATACCTGTAGTCGCACTCTTAAGGAAGAACACTTGATTAACCCAAAGTTTTTTTTTTCAATATGTTGCATATTTTGGATTGTCTTGGTAGCATATCACATGCATTTAACATTAACAATCAATTATAATAAACTAGGATAAATCTTGTATAGTATCATTCCAATTATTTGTGGATGTATAAATGAGAATTTTGTTCTTGCGTTAGAAACAGCACTTGTCACTACAGGAAAGTAGAAAATTATGACGGGACCGTATCTCCAGCACTGCGCTTGTGCAATAGTTTTTGGAACAGAAATGTGAGTCATGACAGTGAAACAATGATTCACTATATAGCCCAATGTGGCAACCGAATTGCTCTATAAAGTCATGAAATGTCTTAAAATGGATGACTGGACAATTCTTCATTTCCGCTGTAGAACCCAAATTTAAGATCTGACCAGGATGTGGATGATCTAATAATGGGAATGGCTTCACAGATAGCTGAGAGAGAGGATCACATAATTGTTGAAGATTTACAAGGTTCCCCTTTTTTTGTCAATTTCTTGATGATCTACTGCATTACTTTAAAATCTAGAGCATGTAAGAAACTTATCGTGGCTGGCTATTTTCTATACAGACTACATGTATGGTCCACTGAAGTACTCACGCTCTGACGCCGTTGCATTGGCCCTTTATAGAGGGCGAGATTTTGGGTTGTCCAGCTATAATAAGGTCAGAGAAGCCCTCAACATGCTACCAATCCAGAGCTGGGGGGAGATCAATCCTAACCTAAACCAGACTAATCCGCAGGTACTTACACCATGTAGTCTTATAAACTGCAATGCGTATTAATAAATGAGATATTTATGTTCAGATCCAACATTGTTTCTATGCTTTGCTTTTCTTTCTTCTCCAACAATTGGTCTTCCTGTAGTTGTTTAGGGAGCTGGCTGATCTGTATGAAAACGATATCAACAAGCTGGAGTTGTTTGTGGGATCTCTACTGGAGACAAACAAAAGACCAGGCCCAGTGGTCTCCTCCATTATGCTGGACCAGTTTGAACGCCTCAGAAATGCAGATCGGTTTTGGTTTGAAAATAAACAAAATGGGTATGCTACACGACTGCTTCACATGTTAACATGTTAAACGTATTGATCTGAAAGTTTTTTCTCGGCAATTTGAGTCAAACTAATAAGGGAATGATTTCCTGTTATAATTTAGGAATATATGGACCTGACATTTTGATTTAAATCTTTCTTATAGAGTTGAAATCAGTCAGTTTAAAAGATACATTTCTTAAACAAATCAATTTTTGCTTTAAATCTTCATAGGTTGTTTACAGAAGAAGAGATCCAGGCTATAAAAAACACCACATATTATGACATCCTTCTTGCTGTCACTAGTGCGAAGAGTGCAGATCTGCAAAAGAATGTTTTCTTCTGGCTAAATGGTAAAAAAAAACATACATATTACATACTGTCTAGAAGTGATGCCTTAGTAATCCTTATTTCTGAATGACTGATTCCTTACCCTACAGGCGACCCCTGTCCCCAGCCTGAGCCACTCACAGCCTCCATTCTTCATCCTTGCACTAAGCCTACTTCAATTAGTTACTTTGACACTAGCAGCAAAGCTGGCTATGGCATTGCAGTAATCGTCCTTTTCCTCTTTCCTGTAGGTGTGTGACTGCACATATACACGATTGCAACTTAAATTTACATATAGTAAGCTTTTTCACTTTTAGCTTTTATATAGTAACAGTGCAGTTTATAAAATATCGCATTTCACTTCTTATATTCGACAGTGAGTTTTCTTGTGGCCTACCTAGTAGCCCACATCCGAGCAACCAAATACAAAAGGTTTCTAAAAATCACCAGAAGCCCCACCAAAGACAAAGAACCATCTCATGGAATCGCAGGTAGCTTCTACCATCAATATTTTCTGAAGTGGTAGTGTGCTACTGAATTGTTAAAAAGGTAATCCTTTCCATACTCTATATTCGTCTAGCTTATGAGTGGCAGGGGAATGCAGAGTCTCCACAGCGGGTCACCCTGGCAATTGATGAAAAGAATCGGCTTCAGATTTTGGGAGAAAATGGAGGTTGTCTGCGCTCTCTTAACCTGGGCATTCAGGATCATCTAGAAGTGCTTCTGTCCAGTGACTACCAACACTGCGCCCTACTTCTGAAGATCCCCAAGGAATATGACCTGGTAGGAACTTATAATCCTAAACAGTAATAGAAGTAGTATCTCTATATGCTGCAATCCATGACTAAAAATATAGGATGACTGTGAAGATTGTTGTCATTGTGAAATTACCTCTGTGATACTTTTGTGTCTTCAATTATATTATATCTAGGTATTGTTCTTTGATGACAATGTGCAGAGGTCAGAGTTTGTACATAAGCTACAGTCTGATCTGAAAACAGTGACCCAGTATGTAAAAGTGACAGAGATGAGTGAGAAACAACTGCTAAAGGAGGCTGTGACCAAAGAGCAACGGGCTCAGATAGTGGAGACTTTCTTCAGGCATGCATTTGCAAAAGTAGGAACCAGAAGAATCCATCAGTCATTTCTTCATTTAAATTGCAGTCTGACACTTCAGCATCTTAAACATCTTCTCTGACTCAGATTCTAGATATTGATAAGAGTGACGCAGGCGACCTGCGTGGTGTGTCCTCTAAGAGAACCAGAGAGGCTCTGCAATGTGAGCTTACAAGATCTGAATTTGCCCTTGCGCTGGGACTCAGGGCCGATTCACTTTTTGTGGAATCCATGTTTTCTCTGGCAGACAAGGATGGCAATGGATACCTCTCCTTTCAAGAGTTTCTTGATGTCGTAATCATCTTTATGAAAGGTCATACTATGAAAGTTTCTTTAAAAAATACTATGAAATGTATTGTAAAGATATGTATTGTAAATGTTAAGGATATTATTTTATTTGTCCATTAGTCCATTGTTTCTCAATGCTAACTAATCCTTATCATGGTCAATGCTAATTAATTAGTGGTCTCTCTTTCAGGAACTCCAGTGGAGAAGTCAAAACTCCTATTCTCCATGCATGATATTAGAGGCGAGGGCTTCCTGACCAAGGACGAGTTTTCTTCTTTGCTTAGGTCCAGCTCTGATAATTGTTTAGAATAATTGTTGCTGCATATCTATGACTTACTGAACATTTAGCTTACTGTTCTATAAGGAAATTATTTTGTCATACTGGAAATTTTCATTTACACTTTTAGTGAATCTTTGGAATATAAAATATAATCACTTACTCCATGTCATTTCATTCTGAATATTATTCCTTGTCTGGGTCCTCCAGGTCTTTTTTGGAGATCTCAAGTAATATCCTGTCTAAAGACCAGGCAGAGGATGCTATAACAGCAATGCTTCATGCTGCAGGCTTCAGTAATAGAGATCACATCACATGGAAAGACTTTCACCTCTTCCTGCATGACCATGAGAATGTTCTGCAGTTTGCACAACTTAATATTAAAGGTTGTGTGGCAGGTTATATTTTTTCCTCTCTCCTCATTTTATATTTGCCTATATATTTTTATATCATAGCAACATAACATTTGTCCTTTTTTTATACTGTCTACTGAAACTTTTTTTTAATAGTTTATAGTGCAATTATAGTATTACACAATCAAGGATACAACCAGGCAGCACGGTGGCTTGGTGGTTAGCACTGCTGCCTCACAGCAAGAAGGTCCTGGTTTCAATCTCAGGGTGGAGCGGCCTGGGTCCTTTCTGTGTGGATTCTGCATGTCCTCCCCGTATCTGTGTGGATTTACTTTGGCTACTCTGGTTTCCTCCCATAGACCAAGGACATTAGGTTAATCGATTACTCTAAATTGGCGCTGAGTCGAGTGTATAGATGACTAGTCTTAAGATAACCTTGTGTGTTGCTGAAATGGCTACTGATGTCGATAGTGACATAAAATGAAAACAACCAAATCTAAACACCACTGTTAAGCTGATTTTTTTTTTATTGATGCACCACTTGCTGTTTCTTGTGCTATCTCTGTAATTATTTCACATGATTGCAGGTATGGAGATGCATGACACAAACAGGCTGAACCAACAACATCGCGTGTCCTTTATAATCACCAAGAAAATCAAGTAAACCGTTTACTTCCATTCCTACATCTAAATCTGTTTCACTACAAGTATTTTTATGACTAAATGCATGACTGCTTTCTTCAGTTCCACATTTGAAAAAGATAGTGACTTCATATACAACTCCCCCGTGGATGATGGTCAGGAAATCCATCAAAGAAAAAGGTTAGAGTTTAACTAGTCTACAGAAAATCCTTTGGAATTACACTTGATTTTTGCATGGCATTGATAATGAAATATAATCTATAGCACATAAAGAAATGTACTTTCCCTGTCTTTAGACCAGACCAGATTAGAAAATGTAAGTGAACATTTGCATTTGGTGGCAGAACCTCATTTCTGTAGCTGTTTTAAGACTTCCAAAACACTGTGAAAAATGCTGATTTTAGATGTTGTGCATGGATAAAATGATTTTATTGAATTGTTAAAAACTAACAAATGTAAATTGCACCTGTAATTTTATTTATTCTTATACAGTGCATGCCACTCAAAAGACCAAAGACACCACAGATTATTAGATTGTGATAGAAATAGATTTATATTCTAGTTTTACTTACCCAAGCTAGCATTAAGTCATGTTGCATGCCCAGATATCCATTACCACGTGCTAGATAAAGCTGTACCTAAGCTACAGTTACTGATCCCTGTTATTTTCAGATTACCACAATATGAACCCATCAGTGCTTGTGGGCTTGATGTAATAAGATGACATGCTGTCTGCCAAATTTCACTGTGAATTAGATCATCTTTTTAAACCAGACATATATTGTCTGAATACCCCCTGGGCAACATGTGGCCTTACTTGAAGTAAGAGTTGTAATCCTAAAGTGGAATCTCATTGTTCTTTTTAGATTGGGTCTCTCCAATTCTAAGCTCTATGTAAAGCCTCAGAGACAGCGCTACATCAGGAGTCGTGTCCAACAGAAAATCCAACAGTTTAAGCGTTTTGTGGAAAACTACCGCCGCCATATTGTATGCATTGTTATTCTCTATGGGATTACTGCTGGGCTGGCTTTGGAGAGATGCTATTGTGAGTCTAGTCTCCTTCAGAATAATCATTTTTCTCTTTATGCATTTAGGCCTCATTTCAAATTGCACATTATTAAGACATTAATATTCAATTTTGAATGTATTAACTTATATTGCAACTGTACGAGTGACTTAATTGTACGACTTTTAAGAAGTGTTAGATGTGTGATAAAAAACGAAATGCCCTGTTTGTAGTCTATGGTTTGCAGGCTTTCTCCTCTGGAATCTCAGAAACCTCCATAGTGGGCATCATTGTGTCACGAGGGACAGCTGCTGCTATTTCTTTCCTATTCCCCTACATGCTCCTGACTGTGTGCCGCAACCTGATAACCATGTGCAGGGAGACCTTCCTTAACAGATACATTCCCTTTGACTCTGCTATTGATCTCCATCGACTCATGGCAATGACGGGTATCATCCTTACGGGTAAGGGACCTGAAGTCAAATTGCTTATGCCCTGCCATGTTTTATTGTGTTCTGGAGGATACACTTTAAAGTAACCATTAAACCTACAGACATATTTTTTGGAAACTGTGAAACAACAGCCAGAGTATGGGTTTTAGGCTGATTCAGAGGATCTTAAAGCAGTGCTATACCAGTGGTCCCTGCTGAACCATTGCCTCTCTGCTGCATTGGGACTAGTCCCATTAAATTGGTGTGCCAGTCTAAATTCAGTTTTGCTGCTGGATTCACACGTAATCCCTTTACTGCTAAATGAATGATACATTGCAAGACTAAAGTTAACAAATGATAGGATCTACAGATAACCATGATGCCTATAAATATCGTATCGTTTCCCAACTTTTGGTGCATATATAATAAAGTGTTGAAAAATAAAAACACTGCAAATATAAACTGCAAATCTCTGTAATCGACTGCACATTTACATTGCTCTGTATATTTAGGTTATGCTGACTTTATAATAACCTCTTCAATATTCACCTTACAGTTATTCACAGTTTGGGGCATGTGGTCAATATTTACATCTTCTGCATCAGTGACCTTAGTATCTTGGCCTGTTTGTTTCCAAAAGTTTTTTCCAATAACGGGTAAGTTTTCAGCACGTGATTCAACGACCTTACTAAGCAATAGTCTTATTTTCATATAGCTGGATTAACTTGTCTAATATACATATGTCCCTCATTACAGGTCAGAATTGCCAGAGAAATGGACCTACTGGTTTTTTAATACAGTGCCAGGTAGAGAAGCATATAAATTCTCAAATATATACACAGAGAATGTGTAAGAAATATAATCCAGATCTTATTGTGGTCTCTCTGTCAGGTTTCACAGGGATCATTCTACTCTTTATCTTAGCCTTTATGTATGTCTTTGCCTCACACTACTTCAGGCGCATCAGTTTCAGAGGCTTTTGGATCACACATAATTTCTACATCCTTATATATATTCTGGTGAGAACAAAAAGCAATTATTTAATGGTTAGGTATGATAAACAGTGTTTGTGGCAGGGAAATTAAACAAAATTAATTTGTCTTCATTTCACTGCCTTGGTAGACAGTGATCCATGGGAGCCTTGCCCTCATTCAAGAGCCACGTTTCCACATCTACCTGATCCCACCCGCTCTCCTTTTCCTCCTTGATAAACTCATCAGCCTAAGCAGGAAGAAAATAGAGATACCTGTGGTGAAATGTGAGCTGCTGCCCTCAGGTAACAAATAATACACAATGCGTACTACACCTTGTACAACCGATTTGTAAACTGTAATGTAATTGCGAAGTATAAAGTGGATTTTTCAGTGGAGTATTTGAGAAACGAAATGCAAGCTTAGTATATTTCTTTGGCTAAAATACTTATTTTAAAAGTGAATAACGTGAATGACAGTAATATATTAGATATGCCAGTTACATTTGGATGTTAATTTATTCAACATTCTAATTAATAATACATTCTAAAAATAGTCTGAAATTCTGTTCAAAGCCTGTCACCACAGTGATGCAGAAATGTATGGTTATATATCTAGGCTGACCATTGCCTGTTTGGAATTTACAAGTTCTCCTAATGTCTACCTGGGTTTTTGCTTTCACCAAGATCTTAAAACCGTCTCATTACATACAAAGGATTGAATGAATTATAATATTATTGCCAGTATAGTGTGTGCATGTGCTCCAGTAAAATGTTGCTGTGCCCTGCTAAAATCACATTTGTAAAAAGTGTATTTTAACCGGGATTGCTGAACTAAACTACAGGACATTCTACACAATTTCACTACAGCTCCCATAATGCCATTGCATCTTTCTTTCTGAGACAGATTCTGTCTGTTTTTCACATGAAGTAATGTTCATCCACAAATATGTAATGGAAAGTTAACCACACTGCAGGGAAGGTAATGATAGCTCATAGCTCTGTTTTGGCTAGCCACTAATAATCGTATAACCTACAAAAGTACAAATTAGACCATTAAAGCAAATACATTTAATAAACTAGCAAATGCTGTATATCATTTTAAGTTCAAATAAACAAAATGTTCAATGAAAACAAATTGTGTTAATTTATTCTTTATTTTTCAACCATTGGCAGAGTAACGTCCACTTTTTTTTAAACCATTTAAGCCATTTAGTCTTTAACAGGCTTATTATTATTATGCACAGCAGTGCTCCTCTAAATTCTGTGTCCCAGTATGAAATATGCTCTTGAAATGTTCCTGACCTCAAATCTATATACCACAACACACTATTAAGCCTTGTCCCGTTGTGAATTATACAGACAGTTGTGTAGAACTGTGCACAGAAGACAACAGACAAGAAAGACAACAATACAAACCACCTATTCATCACCATTTTGAAACAAATAGCCATTGTGCTTAAATGGTTTTCTCACTAAATAATGTAACCTGTAACCTGATTTTTATTTAATCAGGTGAGACAGTCCTTCACATCTACAAACTTTAAACGTAATTTTTTACACTAATAATCTTGATGACAATATATAACAGCAACGAAGGTGACAAGACATGTTAGCAGTATAAGTTTCAGAATTTTAACAAAATATTAAACAATATAAACAAGGCATTCACAGTAGATTGGATAATGTGAACACAAAGAGGTGAAATATGTGGGATTTTTAATCAAATAGATCACACACAATAACTGCAAAATGAACATGGCTGTGTCAAACAAGATGCTTATGGATGTAAGAGAGAGCTTTGTGTTTTATGGTCAGTTCTAAGTCACAGAAGGCAAGGCATGGGCCAAATCACAAACAGAATCAGATACATGGATAGGGCAAAACAGCAGAGGTACAGGTCAAAGTCTAAACCAAAATACAAAATGAAGGCAGACAAATCAGATGGGCAAGGCAAATCACAAAATAGGTGAGAACACATGAAAGACAATAACCAATAACCAGTATGTAGTAACCAGTAGTAAACAGAGGCAATATGTCACAATAAGCTAGACAAACAAAACAGTATTTATACTGCACTCGGTAGGTAACACAGAAAACTGGAATTAGTACTCAAGTGAGACTGCCCATGATTGGGATCATTCTGGAAGCATGACATGTGTTTTACATTCCTTTGAATTATTATCATCAGGACAAGCCGAATTTGGCACACCGCCAAATATGCCATACATTCATGATTTAAATAACTGACTGAACTTTTTTTTAAAATTTAGGCAAGTAAAACTATCTGAAATTATAATTACTATAGGTTAAATGTTTTCTAAAATTGACTCAGGTAAATGTGACAGTGTAAATGTAGTGTGTTACTACTCACATATAAGTCACATGCCAAATTGGACACTGCAAATGAACATTTAATCAGGTTTAAATTGCAGAGATCTTAAATTCATACCTATCAGTGTGAGAAGTATACTTCTGTGTTGCCGTGTTTATGGACAATAAACATTGTGATTAAGGTGTGCCTGAACTGTGCCCGAAAATGGCTGACAACAAACAAAGGCTAAAACAAAGGCTTAGTACATCTAGTCTTTAATATACAGAATGCATAAACTATTTTAGCTGACAATCTTAATGTATCTTGCCGTGTGTGCTGTTATCAGTCGCTTTGAGAAAATCAAAATAAAGAGTGAAAAGCCATTTTCAATTACAGATCCTTTAATTATTTTATTTTCTCTTCCTTTTAGGAGTGACTCATCTGGAGTTTAAACGCCCTCATGGTTTCACATACCGTTCAGGACAATGGGTAAGGGTGGCCTGTCTGGAGTTGGGCACAGACGAGTACCACCCTTTCACCTTGACTTCAGCACCCCATGAGGAGACACTCAGTCTGCACATCCGTGCTGTGGGTCCATGGACCAGCAAACTGCGAGAGGTCTACAACCCAGAGAGACTGCATGAGCTGGGGACTTATCCCAAAGTAGGAAAATAGTCCTTCTCTATGAAATCACTCTCAATCTCCTCAGTGCAGTTACTGATTTAAGTGCTTAATTGAGCAATTGTTTTTGAGTATTGTCAACTGTACATAAAATGAACTGTTCTGGACTGTAGATTTAAACTGCAGATAAATAATTTAACTTCAAATAATTGTTGACAAAAAGTACTTACAAAAATTACGGTAAAGTCAGCACCCATATTTTCAAAACTGTTTTAACTGCTTCAAAATTTGTGAAAGTACAATTTCTCAGGCATGCAATTGGCAATTTAATGAGGTGCTATTATATAGTCATATAGTAATCATATAGTATAGTTTATTGTTCATAGTCCATTTAATATGTGTTAATCATACATTACAAACAATAATTTATGATCCTATAATTGATTGTGTATTTTCATTTCGTGTTAATACATGTGTTTGAAGTGGTTGCAATTCATTCTGTTTTCAATATATTAGCTAAATAAATGTAATTCATACATTTACCTAAGACCAAAGGACTGAACGCTAGCTCTTCTGCTTGCTTATCGTGCTCTGTCAAATGTTTGAATCTCTTCAGCTGTATCTGGATGGACCTTTTGGAGAGGGGCATCAAGAATGGAATGACTTTGAGGTATCTGTTCTAGTTGGAGGAGGCATCGGAGTAACTCCATTTACTTCCATACTGAAGGATTTAGTATTTAAATCTTCGGTAAAACTCAAAGTGCAATGCAAGAAGGTAAAGGAATTTAAATGAGCTTAAAATATTTCAGAATTAACACAAAGCTAAAGCTCGTTATCTGATACAACTGCATTAGTGCTTTATTCCCCATAATCAGAAAAATATTTTTAAATGATCATTTTCAGGTGTATTTTATCTGGGTGACACGGACTCAGCGTCAGTTTGAGTGGGTATCAGATATTGTACGAGAGGTTGAGGAGATGGATGCTCAGCAGCTGGTGTCTGTGCACATCTACATTACACAGCTGGCAGAAAAGTTTGATTTGCGAACCACTATTCTGGTAAGGACTTTTCATCTCTAAAACTGATCTATTGTAGACACTGTCACCAAGAATTCTAATTAGTAGTTTAAGTAGAGTTGTATTATTCCATTTATAATTTTCCATTTCCATTTCAATGTCAGTCTGTTTTAGCTTAACTGTGTAACATTGTGTTTCCTCAGTATGTATGTGAGCGCCATTTCCAAAAAGTCTGGAACAGGAGCCTGTTTACTGGCCTGCGTTCTGTCACCCACTTTGGTCGTCCACCATTTTTAGCTTTCTTCAACTCACTACAAGAAGTTCATCCTGAGGTCTCACTACACTCTCATACAGCTCCCACATGCATAAACATTTTTGGATGCCCCTACTCTTTATCTCTTTTATTTCAGCCACACTCACACAAACAGGTTAATAATATACAATAAGGCTCACAGCATCATACTGTCAATTCACTTCACATGTCAGTAGTTAAGATGTTATGGCTGTACAGTGTAAAGTGTATCTGCATTTTATGTCCATAGACAAACAGTGGCAGTAGGATGTGGTTTATTTAACAGCTCAGTTGTTTCCAGTAGGACACATTCATGGATGATTCAGTTTTCTGATTTGCCCTGACCATTAACTTAATCAGAAGTAGCAAAAAAGTGAAGTGAAACTATTCTAATGTTGGCTGTCCATAAACGTTTGGTTATGCAGTGTCTAATGAGCACACGAATCTAATAAGCAGACTTTTTTTTTCAAACTGCCATTAGACTATTTTATGTGTTCCATGTTAGCATATGACTAGCTAACAAGATAACATAAAAGGGACAGAACATTGTAGTTCTCAGTTTCCTATTAAATTACAACCTCAAAACAAATAAAAAAAAACTCAGACAACATTATACATGTACATGAAAAACACACCACATATATCAACACAATTTTTATTTTCTGCATTATTCTATCTCATTTAATACATAATGGCATATTTCAAATGGAATATGAATTAATAATAAGAATTGTTGTATTTTATTATAAATATAGAAACTTATGGTGGTCAATTATGGTGATTGGGTAGAAAGTGAAATATTCATGTGGTGAACAGAAGAATGTTAAACTGGACAAAAGAGCCACACATTAATTTTTCAGTAGGGTGTATGGTCATTTGAAACTGCAAAAACAGGATATGGATAGGATCAAATTGTCCAGCAATTTTTGTGGTTTCTTCTTCGTATTCATTTTGAAATATCCCCTATTGTTTGTGAAAAGTGTAGCAATAAATATTAGTAACAAATGTATATATTAATATGATAATATGTCATCATGACAACCAATGCAATGACCACCTGCTAACCAGTGTCTCAATATTTAATTATTTTCCTTAGGCAAGGAAGATAGGTGTGTTCAGCTGTGGCCCACCTGGTTTGACCAAGAATGTAGAGAAAGCCTGCCGACAGATGAACAAGCATGATCAAGCACATTTCATCCATCATTTTGAAAACTTCTAGCTTGGCTGTTGTATTGAAATGTAGTGCATAAGATAAATGAACAATAACACAATCACGAAAAAAGCATGTATTAACTAATATATATAACTAATATATATATATATATGGTTATATACTTGGTTATTACGTTTGTCTTGTGACATGATCCATCATGCTAGAAAAGCTGTTCATCTGGAAATTGCTCCTGGATCATTGGGAGAATTTGTTGAGGATGTTTTGCTTTCTTATTCATGGCAATGTTCTTGCAAAATATTGAGCAAAGCTAAATGGTTTTTGTTCTGGGAGAGAAGAGGTTTCTTTCCTTCAAAAACCTTCATTTCATTGTCCTTTCAGTACACTCAGTTCACTCACACCTGCTCTCTGCCATTCATAAGTACGTTCTGCACTGGTGGTGACCTCATTAGACGGTCATGACATTTGACTTTCTTGAGCTCTCTTTGAAGTTCTTGATGATTTGATGAATGGTTGATCAGGGTGCTGTCTTACAAGCAGTAATGTTCTTGCCTGTGAAACCCTTTCGATGCAATGTAATGATAACTGCACATGTTTCCTTGGAGGTAACCAGGGTTAACAGAAGAAAATCAGAAGAAAAGTACCACTACCCTTTTAAAGCAACCAGTCTACTCTTATCAACAAGACAGAGTGACTTGTTTTATTAGTGACTTGTGAACTGTCTTATTTAACATTTTCTCCTGAGTTAATGAGATCATCATTGAACTGATGTTAGCCCATCTTGTAGGGCTGGAATGCAATGATTTTTGTGAGATGGTTATTTTCATGGCAAGGAATGACTTTGCCTTTAATTACAATTCATCTGATCACTCTTCACAAACTACAATTAATACAAATTACCACCATAAAAAACAGATGCAACAAACTTTGTGAAAACCAAAATTTGTGCCATTCTCAAAACTTTTGTGCATGACTCTGTATGTATTTATTTATGCAATGATTATTGTGCAATTAGATATTTTAATGATAGTTATATTTTGATTGTAGCTTTCATTGTGATAAAATGGCATGTGTCCATGATGAATAAAAAAGAAGTTAATGCCACATCTAGCTTATTATGTGTAAAATATTGAATAACATTACATTGAGTTATTACCTATGTAATATTTTAATTGTCCAGGACAAAAAACCTGTACTGTGAAATTTTAAAGTTAAACTGTTCATTTTACAGTTGAACCATAATAGTTACCACTGTCACCATTGCAGTTGACCATGCGTACAGCTGTGAACTTTTATATGATACTGACTGTGAATTTTATTTGTCAACTGTATTATGTCAACAATATGATATAGTGTAAATTGATAAAGGACTGTGAAATTGACAGTTTTACATACTAATTCCATTTATTTACATGTACATAATTTAGCAGACAACCTTATTCAGAGTGACATACAATTAATACAGTCTTACAATCCAAACAATTGTCAGTTAAGGGCCTTTCTCAGGGAACCAACTGTGGAAGAGGTGGGATTTTAACCTTGGACCTTATGGTCCATAGTCCAGCACCTTAACCACCACGGCCCCACAGCAAAACTGCTGTTTGATATCTCTTGGGATATTCAATTACATACATACTGTTAAAGAGACTAACTTTGTGTTACGATAGGGTCCCCGGGAGATCTCGCGAGACCATTCCTAGTCTCGCTAAATCCCCAGGATCCCTACCAGGT
>JAUZST010003022.1:0-17508 GCA_034779995.1 Parotocinclus haroldoi
TTGGTCACATGTTGGTTTGTGTCCTAATACTTTTGGTCACATGTTGGTTTGTGTCCTAATACTTTTGGCCACATGTTTATTTGTGTCCTAATACTTTTGATCACATGTTGGGTTTACTAGAACCACACTGACCGGCCGCATGAATCCTGCTGCAGTAACTGCTCGAAACAACACCAGTAGTCTCTGTGGGTTAAACTCAGCACAGGTTCTGCAAACGGGAACACCGGTTAGAGTTTGTGAGCGTCACGAACAATAAGTACCAGCACAAAAACACGGGAGAGACAAAGCAGTGGTGCAGAGATACGAGTTAATGTTCCTGAGTGCTCACGCTGTAGTCCTTTGCGTAGTACGAGCTCCAGAAGTTCACAGCACGAGGTCAGCTGAGGACTCGGGTCCGTTACGGAACCTTCAGCCTGAAGCTGCAAAATACAGACTGAAACACGGCAGAGTGTGAGAGGGCTGCTGAGAATGAAAGGTTGAGTCTTTAAAAATGCATCGATTGCAGAATCAAACTCGATCTCCACAAGTTTGTGTAAAATCGGAGATGGATCCATGACTAAGTGCCTGGGCTTCCTCTGTCTTCAAGTGCCCCCATAAACGCTCAATGGCAGGCATTCACGGTAAAGCGACTGTGGAGCAACGGGGCACCGATCACCCAAAAAAAGGCAGACAGAATAACAAAAAAAAACAGTTAGCTCTGGGATGTATTAGAAGTACATGAAGTACACAGTCTGTTCTCATAGTGGATGCGGGGAACAAATTCTAGAACCGGATTTACAAAAGTGTCTTGGGAAAGAGACGTTCGTTCGTAAGAGATCGTTACGGCCGGCCTGCCTCTCCCAAACAACAAAAGGTGTAGGACCTGGGGTGCCCATCTACTAACAGACCGCCAGTCTTAAATGGTCTGGTCCGAATGGACATGCTATAAACGGGCTAAAACCTGTCCACCATCACAACATGTTCACGATCGTCCAGACTGGACGTGTTGTTGAGGATCCGTAGATCCGTTTACCTCCAAAAGATCTCCTTTGTTGAGCTTGGGGTGCCCCCTGCAGAGCAGTACTGACCATCTACTGACAGACTACCAATCTTAGGTGGTCTGGTCCGAACGGACGTCCTAAAACCTGTCCACCATCAAAGGTGGACAACATGTTCACGATCGTCCAAACTGGACGTGTTGTGGAGGATCCGTAGATGTCTACGTTTACGTTCAAAGATCTTCTTGGAGTAGCCCACATGACGCGAGTTCCACAAAGCACCAGGAGATCTGAGGTTATTCCAACAAGACAGAGATCTAGAAATCCGGAGGACTGGAGGAGATTCTGCAGCTCTGGGTCTGATGCAAAGATCAGGAAGGTGAAGTTCGGTGTTTATCCTCGAGCTGATGGACTGGTTTGAGAACAAATATTTAATTTGAGATGAGTGAGCGGTTATTGCGTCTGGTGCTGAACATCAGGAAGCTCGAAGTGACCGAAAAGCTCCATTCATGGAAATCCGCACCGAAATGCAGAACGAAAAACAAAACACCAAAAACAGCACGAGCTCTTACCTTTCAGAGTCTCGATGAGCGGCTCTTTTCTTGGCATTTCTATTGACCCTTTTTTTTGCCTATAAGCTGGTCAGGACCTTAAACTGAACGCGCAGTTAAAAAGGTTAAAACCGATCCGATTGATATGATCCAAAAAAATCGGCACAAACCGCCCCCCAGATTTCAGCTAGAGCCATGTACAGGACATGCAACCCGTGCACAGCTCCCCGGTCCGACCGAACCCAAGCCGAATTCTATTAATTGTGCAAAATATGAGGACGAGACTCGAAAATGATTTGCGTTCTACAGACCTGAGTCTATAAACAGCGCTCATATGCATTAACCCTTACAGGCCGGTCATTAGAAATACATAAAGAACAGTAAGTGGCTCCCCCTAGTGGTCAGTTTATGTAGTACACTACAGTGCATGGGCCGATTAATGTTTCGTAATTGCTAGATTTTAACTGCTCTGGTGTGCGTTTCGGTCGGAGGCAAGACTGAGCCCAGAGGAGGTCTAGGCCGAGAGGAGACCGCGAAAACCAAAATGATACGGCGCAGCACAGTGGTGGTCGCATCCTGGGATGCGCAGAGGTGTGAAATGCGTGTGTGTGTGTGTGTGTGTGTGTGTGTGTGTGTGTGTGTGTGTGAAAAGCCAATCTGGTCCTCCAAACGGACTGCTGTCACGAAAGGAGGTGAAAGGACGCCGTCGTACCCGAGGGAGAACATGCCAAACTCGGCACCGGCCTGTAACCGAGTACCATTAACATACATGCCGCCCTGGACAATGAACATGCCAGACTGTACGTCGGACACCATAGGATATATGGCAGAAGTGTCGATTAGCGACGGCGGGCCGATATACATACAAACATACGAAACGATATTAGGCATTATAAGCGATATTTATTCTAGGCTGTACCTGCATATGAACATATCTTCTTAAATGATGTTTTTTTTTTTTTTTTGTAACATCAGGAACCAGCCACAGTAATGTGCTAAATATCGGGTATCGTATCGGCCTGAGAAATCCAACATCGGTGCGTCCCTAGTATTGATGCATGCTGAATAATAATAATAATAATAATAATAATAATAATAATAATAATCGCGATAAATGAACCAGGCTCATACGAGGGAATCGCTTTTTGTTACCCTTAGGGCCCCTGGTCGGTCCTGGCCTGACAGAGTAGGTGCCATCCTTTTTGTTTTCTGGGAATCTTACTTCACTCTGGCTTCGATCCAAAATACGCAGAGTGTGTATACACATCAGTGTGCAGCGTCCGGTCGAGCCACGTGAAGTTAAATGAAGCTCGAACGCTGTGTTTTTCCACTGGCAGCACAATCACCTTTACTGCCCTCGCCTCCAGGGCCGGGCGAGCACAAAAGCAGCCTAACGTCCCGACCTTTTCAGATTTGGGGTAACGATCATGGTTTTGACCTACTCCTACAGTTACAAGCCACAGTTTGGTCACTCCACTCACGCCCGGCCCGCCACGTCGCTCTGATTAGACCCGTCGCTCGACCTGACCTCCAGCAGGCTCCTCCTTCGCATCCGTGGAGCGACCTTGACCCGGCCGGCCAGCTGCTCCTGTGCGACGCAGCCAAAGACCTTCCTGAACCCCTTCCGGAAGTGCTTGGACACGAGCGCGTACACGATGGGGTTGAGGCAGGAGTTGGTGTGAGCCACGAGGTGGGACAGGATCCGCAGCACGTAGGTGGTGCGGTTCAGTGGGAAACGGCCGAACCACATGCACAGGATGACGAGGTGGTGCGGTAACCAGCAGACACAGAACAGGACCGCCACGATCACGATCATCTTGGTCACCCTGCGCTTGGCCCGCTGGCACTCGGACGCCTCCTGCATGGGGTCCACGCTGGTCCAGAGGTAGCGCACGGTCCTGGTGTACGTCAGACCGAGGACGAGGACGGGAATTAAGTAGCCGAGGACAAAAGTCGAGACGTCCATGGCTCTGCGGTGCTGGGCGTCCCAGGCCGGGACACACACGGTGGTGCCGTTGAGCTCCAGCTGCTGGTAGTAGCTAAGGTAAGGACCGGAGAAGACCAGTGAGAGAGTCCAGACCGTCCCGATGGACGCCAGAGTGTTACGTGGTGTCCGCAGCCCCCTGGCGTGCAAGGGGTAGCAAATGGCTAAATACCTTAGAGGAAAAGAAGAGATCGACTCACTAGTGAGTGCTTAGTGCGTAAAAAAAACATTCTGCACAGTCAAAATGACAGAAAAACTCAAAAAGCAGTGCTGTGCAAAAGTCTTAAGCCACCATATGCTGTGTAATTATTTCTCACTCTCTCTATTATTCCACAACAAGAAAGTACAGGCAATTTGTGTGACATAAAGCTTTAAACAACAAATAAGAACAATAGCTCCTATAGGTATGAGCAGTATTTATTTAGTGTGGCCTCTCTTATATTTAAGAAATAGCAGCATCAGGATGCCTAGATGTCCTACTGTATTATGTTCTATATTTATATTCTGTTCTGTGCTTTTTAATTTGTTATATTATCAATGTATTTTTATATACTATTTTAGTATTATATACAATATATTTAGTATTTTTTAAATTAAATATAATTTTATATATTATTATTGTATTTTTTCCTGAACTATATTCTCTATTTGAATTCTTATATTATGTTACTACCGAATTATGGCACTTTTTAATTGGGGATTTTCCTCACCACTGCCGCCCAGGTTTGCTCAGATAGGCCCGGATATTTATGTAGCTGCTTTGAGATGATGCACCGTTATTTAAAAAAAAAACAACAACCTATAATACATTTATGGGGGCACTCGGAGACAGAGAAAAGCCAGCATGCAATAAAACTTTGGACTTTGGACTCTTTTTTTAACGATATAATTCTCCACACAGATTAGTCGGGCTAATGCAGAATTTCTTTACTACTGTTTAAATTGTTTACATATTGTTAATATTTTTTTCCAGACCTGGACCAGGGGTGAAACAGCGAGTCGTGACGCGATAAATCGCGGTGCAAAACTGAAGGAAATGCACCTCTCTAGTTCTCTATGCCCTTCTGAACACCAGAGGGCGCAATCATATATATATATATATATGGCACGTGTACCGCTCACATAAATTCGGGGTAGCGTGTAGATACGTCGTTTAATTATCTGAAATAAAAGGGTGTCCCGTGACTTTGGACTCACCCTTACTGGGTTATGAGGTCATGGAAACTGCAGGGATTTGGGATGGTTTGGAACTGAAAGTCAGTATCGCGAATCAGATCATGTCGTGAGCAGAGAATATCGACACACCCCCTCAAAGAATCCCATCAAACTAAAACGCGTACGGACCTTCTTCACGTATCCGAAACCGAGATTTCTTTCGCACTTCCTTCCGATTTCCGTGCAGAATTCGTCGATACCATTTCAAGACCCTTAAACCCCTCTGGAGCGCCCATGACTCGAGGCGAGGTTTTACCTGTCGAGCGAGACAGCGCTGAGCGTGAGGACGCTGGCGTACATGGTCAGGTAGATGATGAAGTGCACGGCTTTGCACACCAACGCACCCAACACCCACTCATCCATGGCGTAGATGGTGGCCTGGAGGGGAACACAAAACAAAATGAAGCACAGATCGGCCACGCCCAGGTTCAGGATGAACATGTTGGTGGTCTTGACGCTCGTCTGGCCGTTGCGGAGCAGGACGGCGAGCACCAGGGAGTTCCCCACCACGCCGAGCACAAAGATGAGGGAGAACACGGACGAGATGACGGCCGACTCCACTCTCCTGTTGCTGTTGAAGGAGATCTGGATCTGCTGAGAAGCGTTCATCATACAGGTCAGTCTAAAGGTCCAAGAGGAGCTCAGACGTCAGAGCCCGAATGTCAGGCTGCGGGGCTGAGGGGAAAATCTCTCACTGACCATCTCACAGTGTCTAACACACACACACACTCACACACACACAGAGAAAGTCTCCTCCCCTTAAGGCTGTCTTCACGTGGACTTTGCACCTGCCCTTTTATGAGTTTGTTTAAACGATCATAAGCATCTGTTCGTATGGATTATTAAGTCATATTTCGTGTTACGATTCCTGAACTCATTTCCTGCACCAGGTTAATAATATTCGAACATTTATTTATTGACAAGCTCATGATCCGCCTACACACTTACCTTCAAAGCTTATACCTAGTGTAAAGTTAAGGATGTGAATCCATGCGTTTGGAAGACCGGTCCTCCAACGAGACGAGGTTCATCAGGCTTAATTACAGACCAGGATTTGGATTGAAGCTCTAATGATTGAGATAAACGAAAGTGTGCAGGGTAAATTAAACGTCCTGGGGTCTCAACGGATCCACAGTTCGACTGAAGATCAGTTTTAGTCAACAAAAATGATCAAAAACAGTTCAGCCAAAACAAACCCAAGCAGGTCGGGTCCCTTTTCGAGTCTTGGGCCGCTTAGGGAGTTTTCTCCTTACCGCTGTCGCCCCAGGCTGGGCACAAACACGGAACGAGGTGGGCGCTTCAAACGGAAACGTCTTTCGATCATATCAGAACGTTCCAATCGAGCTTAATATAGAGTGATGGGTTTCGTAGCAAATCACACAATAAGCACAACAGCTGGGCTGTCGTGGGCTTTCCTCCTGCAGTGCATTTATGGGGGCACTCAAAGACTCACAGCTTTGTAAATCACAGCTTTGGTCCTTGCGTTCTTTGAACACCAGAGGGCGCAATCCTCGTATATATGGCACATGTCCCGCTCGCATAGTGTGAATTAGAAATATGTAAAGAAATAGCCCCTCATTTTGGTGAGCAGTTTATTTTATGCTTAAACACTATACGCAGGGTTCCTGTAACAATAACACAGGTCCAATTTGAACATTGGTAAAAAAAAAACAACCCAAAAAACAAAAAACGTGCGCGCTTATGTTTGGGCTCATATAAACTAAAAACAGCCTGTTGTGTCGAATTATATTGAAATAAAGAGATGATTAAAGTCGGAATGAATGAATGGACTAGAAGTATACACAGGCAAACACGCTTTATCGACTCATATTTTTTTTACAGCGTTATCATGGCTCTCGCTGTTTCCTGTCTTTTTTTTTTTTGGTTGTTTTTTGTCAGACTTTCTCAGGACCCACGGTGACGTCGGGGTTTACAAAACTCGGACCACGTTATGCCTTTTTAAACTCTGCAGACCTGCATGCCATCACCGGATTGGGTCAAAAAAAAAACATGGTTTAAAAAAGGCAACCTTTTAGTCCGAATATCATGTTTATTTGTTGGACGCACGAAAGTCAAGATTTATTTTATTTTTATTTTTTTTAATCGATTGAATGAATATAGGGCGCACTTAACGCTCACTTTAATACATCAGGGCCAGGAGCTTCTCGCTGGAGCAGGTGCCCATTCACGCTCTGTGTTTTTAAAAAAATCTGAGATCTTTGGAGAAAAAAACAGGTCTCGTTTTTTTTTTTTTGGGCCTTCGACCGCCCGTGGCTCGTCGCCCGCCCTGACGAGAAACGCCTGCCTTTGCCAGAGCTCCTCACACATACACCTCACACACCCGGGCGCCCTCTGCGGGGAGTCAGAATGGGACTGTGGAGCAATGGAAGAAGGTGGTCTGGTCTGATGAGTCTCATTTCGTTTTCCATTGGATTGTCGGACTCGGGTGCGTCCTGTTGGACCCCTTTTCGATATAAGCGTTTAAGCGATGATCGTTTTGTATATGCACTGGGAGAGCATGTCATTGATCGCCTCGCTGCCGGATCTTCTGCCTCTGTGTCCCCACAACAGCTCTGGTCTTTTCTACCAGGACTGTGACTCATAACCCGACTTAACCTCACCATCTTGTATTTCCCATTTCCCCATGCCATGTTCCAAGTACCTGGTGAGCCGTATTTTTCCACGACTGCCTTTACCCCTCACATCCACCCACCCCAAGGCCGGGTGCGTCCAGACACGGTAACAAAGCGACCTCAAACGATTTCTTTTTATATCTTTCTCTGTGCAGGAAGACGAATGGGAAGGTCTCTGTGCAGACTTTAAATCCTTTACAGTAAAGCAGGAATTAGTAACGGCACCTGGGAATGATGGGAAACGTTCAAATAGACGGCGTGCAGGAAGTGAATGGGCCTTATGGAGGTCCACGAAGGACCGGGGAATATCTGTGTTTTTTGTTTTTTTTTTGGATCATCTTCCTGCCTGTAGATCAAACCACGACCAAGTTGTAGCTCCTTGGCAGAAACAGAAATGGATCGTTCATTTGTGGGGTCCAAGAATACAAGCTGGGAAAAAAATACAACTTATTTGTTCTTTGTGCATGACGCTCGACCGTGTTTTGAGAAGGATTCACCTAAAATGCTTAGTGTTTAACCACCATGCCTTATCTAACCAATCCTATCTAAGCGACGCCTTTGCACTCACGCGACAACGAGACGCAAATCCGTGCCTTGTTTTTTTGCACGCACTGTAATCCCGAACGCCGGGGCCTTGGAGTGCCTGGTTGTCGTGATCCGATTAGGCGGAGAATAATTACAAACGGCTCCCTGCGAGGAGTACAAAAACGTTCATGGGAACATGAATAAACCATAACTAACGGGGTAAAACGCTACAGGAACTCAAACGTACTCAAGCGTTAACCTAAACCGGGGGATGCACCGAGTTGCGCCCGATCCCTCATTCCACCAAACCTCATGTCATTTGAGCTGGCAGCCCTGCCTCTTTTCAGCCCTTCAGAACGAATCAGGTCGGTCGGAAACACAAAAACAATGAGCTCGGCGATGACAACACGAGCGACCGATAGGAAAACGTCCGAGAGTTTGATGAGAGGGCAGAGGAAAACGCTCCGATCGTTCCTCGGGTTTGAACTCCGTTACCCTGTAGATTTGTCGCTGCACCAGCAGGAGGCAGCACCGTCCCGATCGACGCGTGGCCGGGGCCTCCTACAGGTCATGAAGTGCACCGATGCTCATAAAGGGCCTGATTGAAGACTGTAGCTTCCAACCGGTGACCTGAGCGCAGACAATAGTTGGTCGCTCGAGGTCCTCGTTGGGTGGCTTGGTGACGACCAGAGCAGGTGCTGCCCGATCCGGAGCGCCGGACGGAACGGAACGACGACCAGAGCGTGGGAAAGATGGCTCAGTCCCTTTGCTGAGGAATGAAACACCGATGCGCGAGACGGAGCGAGGCCAAGAGCGTCCCTGTAATGATTTCCCAGACTGCTGCTGGGTCGAGGCGCTGTGCGTGATACGGCCTCCGGAGTCAAACAGAGGACACTTCATTCTCAGAAGAAAACGCGAAGGAGGAAAGGAAAAAGGTTTGCTTCTCTCCTCTCGATTAGCATCTCGTATCACTCAGCTCTTTTCCAGAACACACACCGTCCGAGAACGGCGATAGCCATTCCAATTTCTCTTCAGTCCAGTGTTCGTGAGCTTTAGAACATCTTCATCTTCGCTCTGTTCCTGTAGAACGCTTCTCTGATTTTTATTTATTTTTTTTTTTAGGTTTTTATTAAGGCATGATTTCTGGTCGTACTCCAACAGGGACTAAAATTGCACAGAACCGTAGGCCATATTCACGCGTTTACGGGGGCAATTGAAGACGAGCGTTCGGAAGCGTTTCACGATGGATCGTCAAGATTTTCGTGCAGTGGAGAACATGCCAATCGCTTCAATCTGAGATCCAGTGTCGTACTAAAAAGAACGCAACCTAACTATAAACTTTCTGTTAAACCCGTGTTCATACGGACTCGAAATCCACAGACTAATACACATGGACATCTGTATGGATGTCTGCACATGCCCAGTTACACACACACACACGCGCACGCACACACACACACACACACACACACACACGGAAGGAAATGATCAAATAGACTATGAGTAAGCTGCTGTGCTGGTTCAAAGCTGTTGGCCGATACTGAAATAACTAGAGCTGACAGACTCACGCTGCTCTCACATGGGAACATTTTTAACCCTGATGAGTGTGTGTGTGTGTGTGTGTCTGTATGTGTGTGTGTGTGTGTGTGGAAGCACGGTGATGGAGGTATGGGAGATAGGGCTGAAGGCACAGAGAGAGCACGAATAAGAACAGGTTTTGTCCACAGTGACCTGTCCAAGCCGAGAGTTTCCATTGCAAGTCTGCAACTCTATATAACCTAAACGTATGAAATCAGATCTCCTAACACGTTCACTTTCAGAACATTAAGGTCAGTGGGTTTTTACGAAATGTTCAGCTCCACTGCAGGCGTGGCTGGGACACATGGACAATCAATCAATCAATCATCGGGCCTAATCCTTAAAAAAATTGAAGATCTAAACTATTCTGATTTGTCCTAGTTCATAAACGCAGGGACGTCACTGTAAAAGGTGTCGCCTTCAAGGCGGTTTGTGCTGCTCTAAAATCTCGGTGTACTTTTCTGCATTAATGCTTCATCACAGAAGTGTGAACGACCTTTAACGCGGGTCCGGACCTGACCCCGACCCCGTACCCCGATAGAGCCTTGCTTTTGGACTTGTTCCTCATAACAGTCTGGAACCTCCTTTTTTCATCTGGAATCCTACGGTTTCTATGGTGACAATCCATCCTGGAGGACTCCGAGCCCGGAGGAGTGGGCGGGGCGTGGTTATAATGCGAGACTTGTTATACGTGAGGGAGGGTTCTGAGGGAGCGAAGAGAGATCACCCCTGTTCGGTTTAGGCATTTTAGGACTGGAATCCCTCCGGATTCGGGACGGTTTAATGGTATTATGTTTCCCTCCAAGGTTTTCTGATTTGGGGTGGTAGGGCTATATGCCGTATCCCGATCATAGTTCAAGTGTAGAACTTTTTAGGGTAAGATTTACAGCCTGACCCACATCCCTGAAGCACAGGCGGAGGTACATAGCAAACACAGTACTGGCGATGTGCTGCAGCTCTGGACGAGAAGATAAGATCGCAGGTCGGGAAGACCAACAGTTTTGGGACGCTGGTGTGAAACGCCTGTCCTTCTCATTAGCGAAAACAGCCTCACGAACAATAAATAAATGTAAAAAAAATAAATAAAACAAACGAAAACTTTCTGTGAAGCCCAGAAAGGTGTAGAGTTAGTTCTTCTCAGAACTGTTTACCATATAAAGTCATGAAGTAGTCCGGTCTCAGGCCTGGCGACGGCTCAGCGTTCGCCCGGGAAACGCGAGTAACGACCAGTGCCGGTTACTGAGTGTAAGCGAAGCTGTGTTTTATCTCCGGGTCGCGCGTGGCCGAGAGCTAGCCGTCAAGCGGCAGTGGAGCAAGTCGTTTCATCAAGACCACGAGCGTCGGCGTCGGCGTTTGAACGGAAACCTAAGGTGGACGCGGCGTGTTGGGGCCGCGGGGTAACACCCCTTCCTACTCTATTTCCTTTCTCCAGGTTTCTGAAACGCTGTCGTTGGTAGTCGCACGTGTTATGAATAGCGTGTGCTTTTAATCCGCGCGTCGTGTCCAGCGAATAACGTCATCGCTCTGGAAGAGGGGCTACAGGAGTGTTTCATTATAAGCCTGTGCCATTAAAAACCTGTTGGCATGATCTGGATTTTGGCTCCGGAGCTCGCATTCCCCCCCTCCTGTCTTTTTTTTTTTCAGTGGAAAAATGGCAAAGGCATGCAAGGTCGGCCTTAACGTTATCGGTTCTATCTTAATGGCCAGCTAGTGTTTCTTATAAAGCGTCTTTAACGAGGGACTGGTGGTTGCCGGTGCGTTTGTATAAACACCGCCCTGGCGAAAAATGGCATCGAGGACCATAAAAGAGCTAGAGGGAAAAAAAGATCTTGTCAAAGTCAATCCACGTTCAACTCCTGAGCCGCCACCGTCCCGGGTTACGCCGCCGTTCGCAATCGTTCTCTCCCTCCTCGGGGCTGCACGTCAGAGGTCAGCCGGGTCAGGTGGCGGTGCGTGCAGGTGCTTCTGTGGGTCCGGGAAGGGGGAACGCGTGTCGACGGAGGAGCCACAATCACGCAAGCCGTGTGTGGTTTGTCGCCCGGCTGCCAAGAGCTCTCGCTCACTCTGTGTGCATCTCAGACTCTTTCCTCCCAAGGTTATCCGATCCAGCCTTCATCTCTCCATTCCTCTTTCAGCCGCCCGCCCCCGACTCCCGACCGCACACAAATGGTTTGAATAAGAGGCCGGCGTGACTGGGCCATGATCTTCAGATGAAAATCCCAAAGAGCAATAGTTTACTTAGCCTAAATACCCCCGATTAGATGAATTCAAACATTGTTGTTATGCGGTGGAAACTCAAGGACCTATTGGCCGAGTCGTTTAACCCTGTTCCGGAAAGGACCTACTGCGGAGTTTCGTCATTGGCCAACCGCAGTTCCTGGTGGGAGTCGAAACGGAACGAAACGTCGCGGCATCAACAAAACACCCAAACAAAACAGTGAAATCAAATCTGAAGCAGCGAAAACATGAATCATCGGAGGGAGGCACACGCTACTCGAGCTTCCGTAACTACTGGAAAACACGTCTGACCGCAAGGGCTCTGTCCTGCTTCACGAAGCAATGCGTCACGTCACATTTTCCCTTCTCATTAACCGGGCCTGCTTAAGCGCTCAGATCTGTCCAATACTATCTAAAAGCTAAAGTCCAGGATATGTTTTGCTTGGTTTGGACCTAAAAAAAAAAGTGTCCTGAGTATTCCAATCACTGGCGACTCCCCACAAAAGCCCACAAGAGTCTTGTGTCTCGTGACCTTTCTGTATTTCTTTACATCTTAATTCTTTTTTTTCAGTATTGCATATTGGTCGCCTCTCCCTAGCGTCCGGGTCGACCTGTTTTCCTCGTCATCAAAACTTATATTAGAAATATTTAAGGCAAAAATAATACTAATGCTTTTGGTTACGCTTCGACCAGGACGCATGACTTGGGTTACCTGGGCTGGAGTCTGGGGCTATGCCCCGACCCTTGGCCGGGGGTGTCTGGTGGACGGTCCGGCTGGGCCAGGCTTCGGGCCTCCTGATCCTGAAGAGATTGTATGGTGATCTCTGATGTTGGGTTGTTTTTTCCCCCTCAGTGCGATCACTCGGGCTTGTCGAGTGCTGGGGAGATTGGGTTGCCATGTCTCACTTGATCCCTCTTGGCCGTGTTACCTTCTGGTTTTCCTCTCTCTAGCTATGCTGCTATGGTAGCGTTGCTGGAATTTCATGCTGAACGCGGCATCGGTGATTATGAACAGTCTCTGTGCTATGAATCAATAAGTAACTACAAATTCTCTTTTCTCCCTCTTAGGCTCATCGAGAGACGTTTTTAAAGATGAACACCGTTTCTTCCACTTCACAAAAATGCATCATACATCACAACTATTATTTTATAGGTGAGATCGATGTTCTATTAGCATTATTAAATGTTTTTTTTTTTTCCATTTTGGTTTGAAGCCCACTCTGAAACAGCCGTGGAAACAGCAACGCATTCTTGGAATTCCAATGCAGTAAATGCATTATTTTATGCCAAACTGTGCAAGTCTTAAGAAAAACCTCTCTAAAGGAAAAAAACTTTTTATGTTTTTGATGTCTTGTGCCAAATCATCCTGGTGGTCGCTTTCTTCTTTCCCAAGCCCCCATCCTGCATCAGACCCTCCTCTATCATCCCAGTTCCAGACCTCAGAGTTGACAAGACCAAGAAGACAGAAGCCACCTGATGGGCCAAGAGGGGTCAGGCATCTGTAGTGCCCGCTAGGTAATGTTACTTGGCTGGTTATGTGCCCCTGGTAGAGTCATGCACTGGGTATTATGCCGGGCAAAGTGTAGAATGTGTTTCCTGTTATTTTCAGCTTTAAACTCTATTCATTGTCCTGTGGGATTGGAAATCGAGGCTGGCTCTGCTTATGGAGGAATCATTGCGTGTCTGGACGGCCCATTTTCTCCCCAATCATGCTGATTGGAGTCCATTTTCAGACAATGGTGAATTAAAGCCTTTGATGCCAATGGCCGAGAGATTATCTAGATTGGCTGAGGCTTTCAAGATCAAGACCAGGTCTAATCTGTGAATGATCACCTCTAAAGATGGCATCACCACGTGGAAAGGGCCACCTTAGGCCACCGGGTCATATTCAGAACAGACAGAACAGACTATCGTTATTGCTCGTTATCCGAGCTGCCGTTTTTTTTAGGAGACACCGATACATCTTTTCCACTCAGGAAAGAAACAGAGCGGCGTTTCCCGCCAGGTTAGGAACTGAGCCGTGATGAGCTTAGATGTTCTTAATGATGATGTCAAAATAATATGAATCCTAAAAGGTTGCAGGTTTTACCTCTGGATCCGAAAACATGTTCTACCAGCAGAATCCAACAAATGGAATTCTGTTCGCACGAGCCTTAGGAGACGGGCCTCTTACTTAACCAGAGTTTGAAGGCAATGCTTCGATTTCATTTTAACAAACACACTGATGTGATCCCGCCGCTGTCATCCGGGGGAACTTGGGGGTGAGAAAATGAGAAAAGAAATTTCATAGGGGCAATTGCCAAACTCAAGTCTTGTGTCATCCCATTATGTGTTCATACCGAGAGAGAGAGAGAGAGAGAGAGAGAGAGATACAGACACAGAGAGACAGAGAGAGAGAGGAGAAAGAGGACGAGAGAGAGAAGAGAGAGAGAGAGAGAAAGAGATAGACAGTAAGAGAGACAGAGAGAGTGAGACAGTTGAGAGAGAGAGACAGTGAGAGAGAGAGAGAGAGAGAGACAGAGAGAGAGAGAGAGAGAGAGAGAAACAGTTAGGAAGTGAGACAGTTAGAGAGAGAGTAAGACATATAGAGTTATAGAGTGAGACAGAGAGACAGATAGAGACTGAGACAGAGAGACAGACAGTTAGAGAGTGAGACAGACAGTAAGAGAGAGAGACAGAGTGAGAGACAGACAGTTAGAGAGAGAGAGAGAGACAGAGTGAGAGAGAGACAGTTAGAGAGAGAGAGACAGAGTGAGATACAGACAGTTAGAGAGAGAGACAGTTAGAGAGACAGACAGTTAGAGAGAGAGAGACAGAGTGAGAGACAGACAGTTAGAGAGAGAGACAGTAAGAGAGAGAGACAGTTAGAGAGACAGTTAGAGAGACAGACAGTTAGAGAGAGAGACAGTAAGAGAGACAGACAGTTAGAGAGAGAGACAGTAAGAGAGACAGACAGTTAGGGAGTGAGAAAGAACACCCAGCAGCTGCTTCAGCACATCACTAATGGCTACACGTGGTTCAGTAAACAGAGCAGGTCATACTGGATGAGAAGTTTCCATCAGTGCGAGGTTTTCATTACTACAATAACAGTGGAAATAAATAGAACGCTCCACACCATGACAAAAGCTCCCAAGGCTTTGTTACGCCTTCAGGGAGGAATCTGTTAAATCCGCAAAACGAAAAGAAAGGCACCGGTCACGCAACCGTTCCAGCGCACGATCGCAACGTTCCTCCTACCGTCCCTTAACGCGGCCACCTCGTCCCTTGACGCCGTCCGAACGAGAAGGGCCTAATAAGGTGCATGTGGGGCCCGTCAACACGCACTGCAGCCCACCGTTAAAGTTATCCCGGGGGCAGCGGGGCTCTGACTCGCCACAGCAGGCCGATTTTCCACTGCTTTAACGAGAATGACAGAGTCGGGGAGGAAACGCGGCGGGTATTTATAGAAACGGCTGGAATGTGGCCCTAATTGTGCTTAGTCTATCGCTCGGTGCGTCGGCTGTTCACCATTACACCGCGTTTCAAACGACGGTCCACGAGAAGGACGAGATTCACTCGTGAGTAAAAACACTGCATCCTGTTTCCAGACCCATCACTTAGCAGGCTGGAAGACATCTGGGTTAGAAGTGTGTGTGTGATCTTATCGGTCAGTTCCGTCCAGCTATGCGTCCATGGTCTGTGTGAGAATGCTGAGCTAATGAGCACGTGTAGACGATTGAACTTTAATCGTTCTTTCTTCTAAATATTAATCCGGGAATTAAAGAAACAACGTCCTAGGGGCCTGTGACGATTTCAAATTAATTACTTCGTTACTTCCATGTGACGTTTCCTCTACATCGTTCACAGGGTGCTGGACTCCTTTCGGTTCCTAGAGTAAAAAAAAAGGCACAGCTGGGGGGAGGAGCCTTCTCATACTTACCCCCCTGGCGGAATAAACGGCCCACTTTAGTTCAAGCACCTTAGCACACTCTCCAAATTTTCAAGTCTAGGCTAAAAACATTGTTCTTGGCTCTAGCCGGCTTCTGGTTCTCCCCCTTTAGCTATGCTGCTATAGCAGTGCTGCTGGAGTCTCATGCTGCAGTGATTGAGAATAGGTCTGCGCTCCTAAGCCATAAGTAACTGCATTTTCTCTTTTCTCTCCGAAGCGATGTTCTCCAGCAGTTCCTCCACCTCAGCATCATCTGTACTGGTCTCCATCAACAGAACCCAGTCCCACCAGAGTGCAGGAACTCCCTCAGTCACGTAGTTATCAGGAGACGGTGTGCCTCCAATAATCCTAATTTGAGTTTTAGTATTGATATATAATAATATTATAATAAATAAATAATAAATATAAATAATATTATTGACTTTATTTTTACTATTCCTATAATGTACTATTAAGCGTTTATTTAGTCCAAACATCCAGACCACCCATGGAGGTCGGGCCCCTTTTTGAGTTTTGGTTCCTCCCTTCTACTTTCAGGGATTTTCCTTGCCACTGTTGCCCCAGGTTTGCCCCGTGTGGGATTGGGATTGGCCTTTTAACATCATAAAAGATTGTAAAGCTGCTTTGAGATGATGCTTGATTCTATAAACTGGTTTCCAAAAGCTTCCCATGATGGGGCGTAAATCTGCCACCGATTCAGTGCCGACCGAGGAACCCTCCATCCCACGAACGAGTCGAGACCTCCAGCCAAATTTCACAATTATTTTATTATACTCCAATCTTAAACCTAAAGTTCCTCTATTTATTGGACTGTGAACATAATAGGCATATTTCTTATGATATTCCAAGTATTATTATTATTATTATTACAAACTTATTTACCTAGATAAATTAGCTTCTTTCTTACATTTACCACCCAAGCAGGCCGGATCTCTTTTTGTGAAGATCCCACCCTTATAAGGTTATAAGGGATTTTCCTTGCCACTGCTGACCTAGGCTTGCTCAAGTCAGGTCACCTGATAAAGAAATCTCAAAGAAAAAGAAATCTTCGGTTGCGAGTTCAGAATAATAATAAGAACTAAGTAATATGGATAATATTATAAGTAATATGTAATTTGGATTAAAAATCTCAGCGCTGGTGCTGCTACCAGGCTGTTCCAAAAGTCCCCGATACAGGTGGATGAAGGCGTAGTGAGAGGAGAGCTTTTTTTGGGAAAAAAGTTAACTTGAGCTAACTTTTTATTTGCTATTTAATGTGTCCCAAAGATTCATAAAGTGAGGAGCCCTCGCAAGCAAAACTGGCAGGTTTTCCTGTCGTCGTGAGGACATGCAGTCTTCACAAGCATAGCAAGAGAAGGTGCACACACACACACACACACACACACAGTTCTTACATTTCTTTCATTGTGGGGACTTTGAATTAAATACGACTGTACCTAACTAAAGCCACACCCACCCCCTTTACCTAAAATCGAACCCGTTTAACCCTGACCTCGGTAACCCAAACAGGAATCCCTTGGCTCTTTTACTTTTCGGGCGAACGTTCCTCGTTTTCAAAATGAGCAATGCAAGTTTGGGGAAACCCCAAAAACGTCCCCACGAGGTCACAGATATCTGATGGAATACGAATACTGACACACACACACACACACACACACACACACACACACACACACACACACACACACACACACACGTTTGTTTTTCTCTTGTTGTGGGGACTGCAGCGACCAAACCCTAAATCCCTACGCATGTTTACACACAGCTTTTGTAAACAGAGATCAAAAAGAACCGATGTTCCTGTTAATGGTGTGTGTGTGTGTGTGTGTGCGCGTGTGTGTGTGTGTGTGTGTGTCGGGGGGGGGGGGTGGGGGGCATAAGGTCCTCAAAAAAAAAAAAA